>JAJKFI010019204.1:0-34774 GCA_029204185.1 Lerista edwardsae | reverse complement strand
CAACTCACAGCACCATTTGGCTTTTCCCTCCAGGCAAGTACCATCTTCAGCCTTTGGCTTGCTGGAGGCGCGAGCCTCTGGCAAGAGCCAAAGGGCAAGAGCCAAAGGGCTCTTTGCCCGTGGCTCTTCGCCTGGGGAGCTGAGACTGGAGCCAAGAACATCTGCTGCTGTGCCTGCCTCCCTCAGTGTTCATCTCCCGTGGACCATCAGGCTCCAACCACGTTTTTACTTTTGGAGCCTAGTCGCCTGTCAACAAGCCACCACCAGCCATTTTAACTGAGTGAGTGCTTGTACGAGTGTGACTTCCTGGCCGGAGTGAGAGTCTGGCCAGGAGAGTGGAAGGCTATCCCTGCCTCTGTGAGAGGGGGGCAGGGAGGGAAGGAACGAGGACCTCTGCCTCTGTGAGAGAGAGGCAGAGGCCTGCAGCAGCCCAAGCCTCAGTGTGAGGGGGGTGAGGGCTGCTGCACTGGTTTGTTGGTGGGGAGTGTGTGTGTGTGCGTGTCTGTGTTTTTTAGTCTTTGTATCTGCGCTGGTGGTTGGCTTGCAGGTCGCTCCCGCCGGAATTATGTGCTTGACACCTCGAGGGAGCTCAGGGGAGGGCAGGGAGGCCACCATCAGCAGAGTTACGGGTTACGGAAGATATGGCGGTGGGGGCAGGGCCGGACAGTACAGGAGAAGGAGGGTCAGTCATAGACAGACTGTCCCTCTTTCTGGCCCTTCCCTCATCCCTCTGACCCCTGGTTCTTCTGGCAACAGTCCCCTGAGTCTGAAGCTGCTGCTTCTGAATGCCAGGTCGGTGAATAATAAGACCTCTCTTATCCATGATTTAATCTTGGAGGAGAAAGCCGACCTGGTATGTATCACGGAGACCTGGCTGGATGAGCTGGGAGGGGTTAATCTTTCCCAGATTTGTCCGCCGGGTTTCCGGGTACTTCAGCAGCCACGACTACAGGGGCGGGGAGGCGGGGTTGCGATGGTCTATCGGGATTCCATCTGTCTCACCAGATACCCTGTTCAGCAGTCCACCGGGTTTGAGTGCCTTCGCGTTGTGTTGGAGGGGCGAGACAGAACAGGGATTCTGCTGGTGTACCGCCCGCCTTGCTGCCCAGCAGTCTCCCTGCCTGAGCTGACGGAGCTGGTCTCGAGCGTGGTGTTGGAGTCCCCCCGCCTTCTGGTGTTGGGGGACTTTAATGTCCATGCCGAGGCCCCGGGAACACCTGCAGCTCAGGATTTCATGGCCTCCATGGCAACCATGGGTCTGTCTCAAAGAATATCTGCCCCGACGCATGAGGCGGGACACATGCTGGACCTGGTGTTTACTGCGGGGCAGGTTGATGGTGATCTGGAGGTGGAGGAGATTAAGATCACTCCTTTGTCATGGACAGATCACTGTCTGGTGGGATTTAGGCTCGTTGCGGCTTCTCACCTCTGCAATGGCGGGGGATCACATTTTATGATCCGCCCTCGGAGGCTGATGGATCCAGACGGATTCCTGAGGGCTCTGGGGGATTTTCCTGTTGCCAGAGTTGGAGACCCACCCGGTGCCCTGGTCGACCTCTGGAATACGGAGATGGCCAGGGCCCTGGATGAGATCGCTCCTGAGCGTCCTTTGCCCAGTCGCAGAATCGGAGCGGCTCCTTGGTTTTCTGAGGAGCTGCGAACGATGAAGCGGCAGAGCAGACGACTAGAGCGTCGGTGGCGAAAGACTCGTGCCGAATCTGACCAGACACGGGCTAGGGCCCAATTAAAAGCTTATTCCAGAGCAGTGGTGGCAGCTAAGAGGGCACACCTCTCTGCCACCATTGCATCTGCAGAGAACCGTCCGGCTGAGCTCTTCCGTGTGGTCCGCAGGTTTTTACATCTTGCCCCTCTTATTGATAGGGAGGAGCACACGGAGGCTCGCTGTGACGAGTTCACAAAACACTTTGCAGATAAGGTCGATCAGATCCGGCATGACTTGGACGCCGCTGTGGGCATATCTAGTGGTGTCCCTGGGGAACCTGTCTATCCTACCATTTGGGATTCTTTTCAGCTTGTAGAGCCTGAGGATGTGGACAGGATTCTCTGGAGTGTGAGACCTGCTGCTTGCCCGCTCGACCCTTGCCCGGCATGGCTAATTAGAGCTGCCCGGGGAGGGCTGGCCGAGTGGACAGGGAGGGTGGTGAATTCATCTCTGAGGGAGGGGGTGCTCCCGCCTGCTTTGAAGCAGGCGATGGTTCGCCCCCTCCTGAAGAAGCCCTCCCTGGATCCCACAAATTTAAACAACTTTCGGCCAGTCTCCAATATCCCATTTCTGGGTAAGGTGATTGAGCGGGTGGTGGCGTCCCAGCTTCAGAGGGTTCTGGAGGAAACGGATTATCTGGACCCATTCCAATCTGGCTTCAGGCCGGGGTTCGGGACGGAGACTGCCTTGGTCGCCTTGGTGGATGACCTGCGCCGGGGGATGGACGGGGGAAGTGCGACCCTGTTAGTCCTACTGGACCTCTCGGCGGCTTTCGACACCATCGACCATGGTGTCCTTCTGGGTCGGCTGGCCGGGTTGGGGCTTGGAGGCACTGTTTTGAAGTGGTTCCGCTCCTTCCTGGCTGACAGATCCCAGAAGGTGGTGCTGGGGGAGGCTTGTTCGGCACCCCGACCTCTTAGGTTTGGGGTGCCACAAGGTTCCATCTTATCCCCCATGCTCTTTAACATCTACATGAAACCGCTGGGAGAGGTCATCCGGGGGTTTGGAGTGGGGTGCCATCAATATGCTGATGACACCCAACTTTATCTCTCCTTTCCCCCTGATTCTGAGGAGGCGGTTGAGGTCCTGGATCGCTGTCTGGAGGCAGTTGGGGGCTGGATGCGGGCGAACAAGCTGAAATTAAATCCGGATAAGACAGAGGTGCTTTTGGTTCGGAAATCCACGGCTCGGGTATTGGACTATCGTCCTGCTCTGAATGGGGTCGCACTTCCTCTGAAGGAGCAGGTTCGCAGCTTGGGGGTTCTCCTGGATTCACAGCTACACCTGGACTCCCAGGTGGCGGCTGTGGCCAGGGGAGCCTTTGCTCAGCTTCGGCTGATCCGCCAGCTGCGGCCGTACCTGAGCTGTGCGGACCTGGCCACTGTGACCCATGCCCTAGTGACATCTAGATTAGATTATTGCAATGCGCTCTACGTGGGGCTGCCTTTGAAGACGGTCCGGAAATTACAACTAGTACAGAACGTGGCGGCTCGGGTGGTTGCTGGAGCACGTCGGTTTGACTCTGTCGAGCCGCTGCTTCGGCGACTACACTGGCTGCCGGTTCTGTTCCGGGCCCAATTCAAAGTGCTAGTTTTGACTTTTAAAGCCCTTTACGGCTCGGGTCCGGGGTATTTGAGGGACCGCCTTCTTCCATATAATCCAACCCGTACTCTTAGATCATCTGGGGGGGCCCTCCTGACTGTGCCGCCACCAGGAGAAGTGAGAGGGGTGGCGGCCAGGAAGAGGGCCTTTTCGGTGGTGGCCCCCCAACTCTGGAACACCCTCCCCTTAGAATTGAGAACTGCTCCCTCTTTGTTTATATTTCGGCGGGGGCTGAAGACCTTTTTATTCCAAAAAGCTTTTAATTGTTGACAGGCTGGCTGGTTATTATAACCCACGGGGCTTGTTGTTTTTTATATTGTTTTTAAATTTGTTTTTAATTGTGTTCTTAATTTTTGATTGTATTGTTTAATTCTGTTTTAATTGTTTTTAATTGTGAATTGTTATATTGTTTTTATATCTATATTGTAATGCCGCCTTGGGTGCCTTCGGGCACAATAAGGCGGGGTACAAATTTAATAATAAATAAATAAATAAATAATGGAGATCACTCTAGATAAGACCATTTGCTTTAAATTTTGATACACCTTAATTAATGGAGAAAATATTATGGCCATATTATGAGGTATCAAAATCATGACTCCGTAAATTCTTACTAGGAGAAAAACAGACAAGTCTACATACAAACTAGCACTCAGTCATTAAGTGCCACTAAGGTTACATGTTATTACATGCTACTTCAAATGTAGAACTCAGCTGTGCATTTAGGTAGTGGCTGGGAAGCGGGAATTTAAAATCAGAATTAGTATTGTGGTGTGATTGTAAAGAGCTAAGGAAGACTAGGCCCTGGCTTGACTCCATTTTGTCAGGCATATAACTTAGTCTTGCAGGAGTGAGCTGAAGCTGCAAAACAACATCAGGTGATAGTAATCAAGCTCACTCCTAAACTCAATCAAGCAGCAACCTATCACCTTCTTGGTCTGCAAAAGGTGTGAGGTTACAGCTGAGGTCAGGGCAGTAAATTCAATCATGGAGGTTCCATCAGCAGATAACGCAATCAGGAGAGGGCGACCTTTACCCTGATTGGTTAAATGGTTGTGCCAAAAAAGGTATAAAAATACCAAGGATTGAAGGAGAGAGTTCATCATCATCCACCATCAAGACTTCAGAGCAGCAAGACTCCTGTAGACCAGATCTGATGAAACATCCACCTGAAGACTTCACTTAGCAAGACTAAAATTATGGTCTTGAAAGCAAGGTAAACCATTAGGGTCCAGTGAGAGACAGGAGCCTAGTTTACTATATTATTTTAAAAGGTATCTCAGTTAATTGCTTGTAAGCTTTCCTTAAGTTGTAAACCCTTGTTATTAATAAATTACAATTAATACAATTAGTGTTTAGTTGTCTTTGGGAACCAGGGGAACCAGTTTGTAATTGGACACGCTTACTAAACTATTGGAAAAGTCCAAATAGTTGGGACTTGTGTAGTCTGGGAGGGCATTTAAAAGTTAGGAGGAAGTAATCTTAACTTTAGGCTCTGACTAATAGCAGTGGTTGTAAACCTTGTTAAAAAAATAGGTCACACCCTGCTGAAAAGAAATCACCACTCATAGTGAACCTGAGTAGGTTATAGGGCATATGAGTCTGGTGGTTCACAGTGATGGAAAGGGCATTCAACACTCTCCCACTGCACTGCAGTCCTGTCAAAGATTGTGTACCTGAAGCTGCTATTAGACCTGGGATTGAAGTTTCTGGCACAATATTAATCATAACTGCAGCATAAGGGAACAGGTTAATACACATCCTATGCAATAATCCCAACCCTGATTCCCAATCCCCTCTGGCTGCTATTTAAAATAAACATAAAAATGAATATGTTTAATGTGACATATAATTTGGCCAATTTCAGTCTAGGGTGCCAAGGCTTTGGTGATGGTAGGAAAGGCTAACATGGAAAAGAAAAAAAAACACGACTGGAAAAAATATTTCCTAGAAAGCATGGTCATTCCGTATGCATATATACTTAACATCAAGTCACAACTGCCTACTCAGTGTAATTGTACCCCACAGTAAATGTGCTACAAGCAGAGCAATTAACTGGTCAAAAGACTGGCGCAAGTCCCTTGTGCTGGCCTCCAGCTGTCGCAACCATGCTGTAAAGCGCATTTGCGCCAGTCTTAGAAGAAATATGACCCATTGCCTGGGCCCAGAGGCCATAGGTAGGCACAGGGACTTACTACACAATCCTATGCATGTCTACTCAAAAGTAAATCCCGTTGTATTCAGTGGGGCTTACTCCCAGGAAAGTGTGTATAGGATTGTAGCTTTAGGCTGGCACTCTGGGAGGGTGGCAGGAGGCATAACAGGTCAGGGGAGGGCGGAACAGGGCAGGCCTGTGGGTGGCCAAGCCCAGGGAGAGGGATAGAGCCAGGATCTGGCTTTTAGGCCGGATCCTAACCCGCAGCCCGACAGTCCCAATTTGGCTGCTTGAAGTTGCACTGCAATTTAGGCATCACAGCTTCGAGTAGCCCCATCTTGGGCACTGCACATTACCCAGGGGGGAGGGCAATATTTCCCCTTTTCCCCAGGCAGTGCAGCAGTACCTTCAAGCCTCGGGCTGGCTATCAGGCAGGTCTGTCATGCAGGCCAGGGTTAGGACTGCGGTGTAAAATAGTTCATTCTGGATTAAGTCCATGTGACTACTCCGACATCAGTTTGAGAGTGCAATCCTAACCTGGAATTAGGCTGGCACAGTTAGGCCAGCAAAGTTTGGCCAGCATCAGGGCCACCATAAAGCGCATTTGGACCACTCTTGGAGTCAGGGAGGATGATGCACATCTGTGTGTTGGTCTCTCTGACTCTGAAAGTGGTCCAACAATGTAGCATTGTGGTACATGAACAAACATAGCACGTTTTACATATATAATGAGAGGTATACTGTTCATTTTGAGTGTATTAATTTTACATCATAGGGACATATGTAAAGACATCCATCTTTCCAAGATGAATGATATATAATGTATTCACTTATTAAAATTCAATTTAAGCTGCAAAATGATTTTTGTGACTGCAGTTAGAGACGACAGTTCCCAATTAGATGGGGCTTCCTGACTGAAGAAAACAAACGCCCTGCATCTGTAAAATTATTCCCACAATAAACACTTGCTGTTTCAAGTTCACCCACCCTCCCTCTTTCTCCTGAACCACTGAGCTGTTCCATGCACTGCTGAAGCAACACAAGGATTCACCGTCCCTCCTAGCAATCAGTGTTTTGATCTGTGGGGACATGAAATTTGTCTGGAACTGAAGGGAATTTGGAAAGAAGAGAACATAAATGGAATAGGAACATAGTCATCCAAAACACTAGGAAAGCCCAGAGCAAAAAAATGTTTGGGATGAGCACAGAGCCACACTGGAAGAAGTGGTCTGACATCACATCCTTTGTATTCTGAGACCTTTGTTTTCAGGACATAAAATATGTGTTCAAACTACTTTCATGATCCCAAGAAAATTTTCCTGCCTTCACCACTGGATTTGAAAAGCTTTGCGGAAAGATATTTTACTGTAGCGATACAAGCTGCACATGGAATGCTCATAATAAATTTATAGTATATTTAATATATTTATATTTATGTGTGTGTGCATGCACGCATGCACGCGCATATGCACACATTCTTTGTGCAGCATTTATTAGAAGATTTATCAGAAGTACAGGAGCACAGGCAGAATGCAGAACTGTGTACTACACCGCTCAAAGTAAAATAGAGTGGAAAGCAATTGACTATCTTTCCAGGGCTGATGCAGCCATAATGCAACCCTAAGGTAAGAGAACAAACATTCCCTTACCTTGGGGAGGCCTTCATGATTGTCCCGCCCATCTCAGGGTGTGGCACACACCCCATTAGCACAGCTGCACCAGCCCTGGAAAGTTGAATAGGATAGGACCTTACAGGATGATATGCAAAATAGAGACATTTTGCTCTATATAAACCATTACCTGGTCTTCAAAGTCAAAGTCAGCATCTGTGATGTCTCCAGGATCCACAGTGAGATTAAGGTCAAGTTCACATGAGCCTAAAATCAGAAAAGAAATTGAATGATTGAAATATGACTTATAGGTTTCACTTGATATAATGGGGCACACAAACATATGACTCCATATACAAGTTGCTGTCTAAGCATTTGATTTTAGTCAAAGGACACTTGTCTATATATTTTCAAGGCACCTGTTTTTAAAAATTAAACCAACTACCAATAATGAATGGATATTACAAATATCTTTCCAGGTTCTGTAAGGATCATGGTCTTTACATCTTTATACAATATTTACATAAACAAGCCCATTCTTCCAAAAAGAGAAGAAATACCAACTGTATCTCCTGCTGTAATAAATATAATGTATTTATTTGAATTAATCATTATTTGAATTAATCATGATTACACATGGGGCAAACATTCCACAAAACAGTGATGGCCCAAGTTGTTGAGTAATCTAGTAATTAATCCAAGACTATTGTGTGTGTTAATTCTATGAATATTTATTCACATTTAAATTCCATGGTGTTCAGTGGGCACAGGGTTTGCAGTCTTATTTAACCAAGGGCTCCCATCCTATCCAACTTTCCAGTGCCAGTTCAGCTGGGTTAACAGGGCATGTGCTGCATCCTGCAGTGGGGGACAGTCACTAAGTCCTCATCATGTAAGGGAATGTTTGTTCCCTTACCTTGGGGCTGCGTTGGCACTGGAAAGTTAGGATAAGGTCCTTAGATTACCAGGAATTTAAAAGCATGGCTAGCAGATCATCTGGCAGCTCAGACTTCAAATGTCTGATCCCCATAGTAAACTTCGGACCATACTGGACAGTCTGTAAAGGTAGCAAGTACCACCATAGAGTATGTGCAAGTTGTGCTACTCTTCCTATCCAAAGTTTTTTTTTTTAAATTTGAACTGGGTCAACTAGGATTTTAATTTTGATTAAAATAAGTTAAGATATGATTTGACATTAATGATTATTATTTTTTACTGAAAATCTTTGGCCCTAAATAAAGATTGGACTACACTGATAATGAAAGATTAAGAATACTAATATAGATTATATATTTGTTTTGAATACTATAGGAGGCTTGCCTTGGTAATAGCTTATTATTAATAATGTTTCAAGAAATGTATTGCAGTTAAAATAGATTTTACTTTAGTGATGTAATCTCTCCACAACCTTTTGTGTATACCTTGTGTTATCCCCCCCTTCCTCTTCGTACAAATGTTTCCCCTTACCCATTACTGTATAGTAGAAAAATAAAATTATTATAGAAAAAAAAACAAACTAGGATTTTAATTTTGGATCTGGGAGTGATCATACGGTTTTAAACCTATCTTTTAAAATGATTTTTGTGTGCACTGAACCAGTAAGAAATATCAGTAGAATAAAAATAATGATAAATAATAAAAGGATTCGACAAGAAAATGGAAAATGGACTCAAAGAACACAGAAATTCAGAATTATACTCGTATCATGCCCCTTAATTGCGTCTGCCCACTAGAGGACAAGAGGAAGGCTATATTTAAATGCCGGATTTAAAGTTGAAATGAATGTAATTTGGCCACATATTCTAGCAGGCATACCTCCTCCATCCCACTTAATCTGACACAATGCTTAGTCAGTGGCCGTATTGGCAGCTGCATTCAAGAACCACTAAATAAGCTGGAGATGAAAACAAGTACTGTATAGATATGTTGCCTAAAGCTGTTCATTAGGATGCTAGCTATTATCATAACTGAAGAGTTTCACAGGACTCTCAATAAGCCTGTTGCAAGTCATCTTTTTGGAGGCAGTTTCTCCTTAGACACAAATAGTTCCCAATGTAGTGATGCACATAGAGTACTTTTTTGAGCTTTGCCTTTGACATCAGTGGGGAACTACTTTGTGTTCTTAAAGACAAGGGCCTCCTTGAGTGCTCTGCTCTATAGACACAGAGACTGTACCAGCCTATGTATTCAGAGCCTCAAGGAGCAGGGAGGGAGATTCTAGCCAATTTAGATATGAACACCACTTTCCTAGTTGGGAAGCCTTTACAGTCCAGTTACTTTCATTTAAATCAACTGATTTAAAGCAAGATTTAAAACAAAATAATGTTCACTGAGAGACAGCATAAAAGAGACCATATAAGATACAATCATACTGTGATTTGTGCTGAACATTGAATTGCTAGAGTTTTGAAGGTACCAAAAACCACACACATTTTTTTTAACCCTGCTGTCTGGATCCCTCAGTTCTTTCCTTATCTAGCCAACCATTACTAGGTGGGCTAATTCCATCACAACGTTGCATATCACACTTGGGGCTGTAGTGGTCCTGCATAACATTCATAACAAAAAGGTAAACATTTCCTCATGACGGAATGGTCTAGTTGTGACCGGCTGTAGGGGGTGGTGCTCATCTCCGTTTCTAAGCCGAAGAGCCGGTATTTGTCCTAGGACAAACTTCCCTGTTCATGTGGTCAGCATGATTATATGCCAAGTCACAGGGAACACCGTTCCCTTCCCACTTAAGTGGTACCTATTTATCTACTCGCATTTTTGGGTGCTTTCGAACTGCTAGGTTGGCAGGAGCTACCTAACACCAATTCTCTATTGGGCTGCTACTTCTAATGGTTCAAAGCAGTGGCGTAGCTAGCCAGGGGGCAAGCTTCTCCAGGTGCCCCCCTTGGGAGTAGTCAACTCCCTGGTCCATGTGCCACCCAGGGCCAGATTAGCAGAATGCCGTACCCACTCATCTGGAACCTCCGGAACCTTGAGTGACATTCATGGAGTCTCTGAAAGTGTTCTGAAGCTTTCAGAAGGCCTTTAAGCAGTACTTCCAGTTTTCATTGGAAAATGTACTGTTGAAAGGACTCCCAAAAGGATCAGAATGCTGTCAGAGGCCCTGCAGCTGTCGTGTGCAACCTGCCAGAGCCTGGCGGTGGCTCTGAAGGGCAGGCAGCAGCAGCTTGTGGGGTATCCACCATGGTGCCCTTGACCATGTGGCCCCCTGGACCCCCCATCAGGTATGCTTCTGTTCAGGAGAGAGATGACACCACTAGTGACCAAAATTGTGAATATCACAGTTTTTAGGAACACCATTTGATGTGTAATTTCATGCAGAAAATAATGAAACAAGCCATAGAAGATTTAGTTGAGAGGGTTAATGCCTCCGTTTGCCTGAAGATAAGAGCTGAAGATCTGAGGGTCGCCAGTTCGGGACAGCCAGAAGTCTCTGTGAGTGCCAGACCTCGTTAATTGCGACTGATTAACAGCTGAGCTTCGGCTGCTTTGTGTGAGGGGGAGTTGTGCCGAAGTTCAGCCGCTTTTCTGGTAGAAGCAAGGAAGCCGTTTATCAGCCAGCAAGAAGACAAAGGGGTGGCCAGAAAGAAGGACTAAATCCAGAAAGATCCGTCTGTATGTGTGTAGTTCTTGGAAGATAGAACATTTCTGTAAAAATGGTAAAAACCTTCGGGTTTCGGAATAAAGTCTGCCTATGTAAACCGCCTTGAGTTATAGTCATTAGAAAAATCTGGTGACCTAAGAAAGGCGGTATATAAATCCAAGTATTATTATTATTATTATTATTATTGTTGTTGTTGTTGTTGTTGTTGTTGTTGTTGTTGTTGTAATGTCTGTATGTCTGTGTCTTATCAAAAAGTAAGGCCAAAAAATCAGAAAATAAAAATACAGTACAACTCTTAGGTAACAAAAAAATTTATTTCCTTAACACAAAACAGACCAGTTAGACTGATTGTTCAAAGAGTCAATGAGATATAATAATATCTCATGGAACATGAGAACAGCATGGAACCAACAGGGTTGCAAGCTCAAGGAGGATCTTTCCCTATGTTCAGTGCTTGTAATTTCAAGCAAAATGTGACTGCATGCACATAATGCAAAGTCGGCTTGTATTTGCTGAGATAACACACTGTTCTGCTCTCAACCAAAGGAGTTTAATTATTCACACATAACATTCTTTTGGGACATGGTGGCACTGCGGGTTAAACTGCTGAGCTGAGCTTGTTGACCGGAAAGTGGGCCGTTTGAGACCACGCAACGGAGTGAGCTCCTGTTGCTTGACCCAGCTCCTGCCAACATAGCAGTTCAAAAGCATGTAAAAATGCAAGTAGATAAATAGGTACCACTTTGGTGGGAAGGTAACGGTGTTCCGTGCGCTACGGTGTATAGGCATGCCGGCCACATGACCATGGAAGCTTGTCCTTGGACAAACACGGCTTTTTGGCTTAGAAACGGAGATGAGCAGCGCCCCCTACAGTTGGTCACGACTAGACCATTCGGTCATGGGGAAACGTTTTTTTAACATTCTTTTAATATGGCAAGAGGCACTTTTTCAAGTGGTGTCCTCTTATATTTAGCAGGAGGAGAGCAATTGTCCCTCTTCACCCCAGCACAGTGTCTTTCTCATGGCTGTTGCTGGTGGTGTTCTCCATCTTTTTAGATTGTGAGCCCTTTTGGGACAGGGAGCCATTTAACTTTAATGTTATTATTTGCCTGTAAACGGCTTTGTGAACTTTGTGTTGAAAAGCGGTATATAAATACTAGTGATTGATTGATATTCTTTTCTTTAATATTTGTCTTTCAACTTCTCCACTGGTTCTGATGATAATACTTAAAGAACATTTTCAAAGACTGTTGATTGGCCTACAGTTCCCTGAAAGAATATAATAAATAGTCTCAGAAGACTATTTGTTATATGTCTTTTTCATTTATGAAATATAATCTGATGGGATTCACAAAAACAGTCACGAAGGACTGTTTGCACACACATTTGCTGGAGAAGTTATCTGAAATTTGAGCAAGAATAACACATGGTTGCTGAAAAAAATATTAAAGACCATCGAAGTATAAGAATGTTTCATTTTTGTTCTCAGGTGTTAATAATACAAACATTTATTGAATCTTTAAACTACAGAATTTCATGACAAGTTGTTGCCCATAGCAACAGCCTTATTATATGTTGGGGAACAACAAAGAATAAGAATATCATTACTGACTATGAAGGCTGAAAATAGTTCTTTTTAAAAATGTCTTCCTTTTTTTCCTACCAATTGTTCGAATGTAGCTACCTGCAAAGGATCTTATAGGAAGGTCAACATTTGACATGCTATATACACATTACAATGGCAGCTTGTGAGTTTGATTAGAAACAATGGAAGAAGGAATTACATTGGCAGTAGAGAGGCAGAGCACACTGGGACCAAAAAGTTGCTTTCCTGAAGTCTTTGACATGCACACAAAGTCTTTTGACTCTTGTCATTGCTACTTGTGCAAAAAGAAAATCATAATTCAGGTTGTCTCTGTGGTCTACTGGTCAGGTTCAGTACAAAGAACAGCACAGAGAAAGAAGGTAGGATGGGCTGAAACGATAAGTTGGCCACTTTCTGCGAAAAAAAGTCTATACAGACAGTTTTTGCATTTCCCCACATTTATGTGATTACTGTTGCAGCCCTGGCCCACGTGCCACCTGGAACTAGGACCGTAGACTACTGTCCCCTTCTGCCCGCTGCTGCTGCTACCCCTCAACTCACCTGGAGCATTGGGTGACATCCATGCATTCTACAGACTTGCCAAAGGCTTACTGCAGCCTTTGGAAGGCCTCTAAGCATTACTTCCAGTTTTTGGCAAAAACCGTAAGTAATGTTTTAAAGGCCTTTAGAAGGCCTGTGGACACTGTAAGTAAGTCTTTGGAGGGCCTGCAGACATTGCACACAATCAGCCCAGCCTCGGGAGGGTCCTGGAGAGTGGGCAGTGCCATCACCCAGGTCCCTGTGACCCCCTTGGAGCCCCCAGGTAGGTCCGTCCCTGTGCTATTATACACTAACCACATTATGCAGACTCAGATATTAATATTACGGTGGTTTAAGAAATACCATTGTTAGTGTAGGAGTGGGCATCCCCCACAAAGTAGAAAATGTGGGCTGCTGATTATATGTTACCAAATCCAACAGAGGAATCCATGGAAGAAACTGCTTAATTCTTGCACATTACAATGACAGACAATCATAGGCACTGGCAAATGGTTGTGTGCCTACACAATTTGAGTATGTGAATAATCGTTTCACATTATGATCCATACATGGTAATAGTAATCTTTTTTTTTACAGTAGCAACTCTCAGGATTTGGAGGGTGCATTGGAGGACGTTCTGACTTGGCTCTCAAGCCCTGATGCAGTTCTAACCAGCAGTATTAGAACCATGATGCTAGTCATTATATTTTAAATAGGGTACTAAACACATAATCCCAGAAAATCCATTTTATTTTGTCACATTTTAAGTACCTTTTCATAAGTGCGAACATCCTTAGAGTTTGAAAACATGAAGTCCTGTGCAACAAAGTCCGAGCCTAGAATTTTGGAATTTGGTACTGAAATAGCCATTAACTGACCTGCTACAGCATCTTTAGTGGGCAACAGCTTGCTGTCAACTGCCAGGCTTATGTCATGGAATACGTCTTCCTCATCTCTGTCAGCATCAAACTGGTAAAAGAAAAGGGAATCAGACACTTTGGAATAGGGTTGGATGCAAAAAAAATTGTTTGGATGCTATAGTATAATAAAGGACTTATCCAAACTCTTCGCCGCTGCTAAGAATAACTCTGTGAAAATAATTCATGTGAATGTCCCTGACATTATGGATTCATCTTTTACTTTACTTGGCTGCATCAGTTACCTACATAACAATAAAAATAGTATATCTCCTTTAGTTTTGATATACAATATAATTACTGGATGGGCCTATGAAGGTATTTTGTCAAGGAATTGCTTATTTGTGTCAAAACAGGGCCCATTAGAGGGGGTTCAGTGGGTAAAGAACCTGGGCCCAGAGTCAAAAAGGGGGCCCAGGAACCAAAGGAGGGGCCCCAGAAACGTCCTAGGATCTTACGTTTTCCTATCTCACCAGGACTTGTTGCCTATGAGGAATCTGTGCAGTCCCACCCTGCATGGCCTCCACCGTTGCCTGTGCTGCATTGCATGGCATTCCTGGGGGAGTCAAAACACTAAGTTTTGTTGAAGCCTGAAGTCCTGTGTAAACCGGTCCCGTCCCCTCACCTTCAGAGCCATTTGCGGCTCAGAGAACAAAGCCTCCAAGCCACAAATGGCTCTGAAGGAGGAGGGCAGGAGCTCAGGCTCCTACAAACCTTAAGTGTTTTACTCCCCTCTAGGAGTGCCACTGCTGCACCAGCTGACTTGCTGCTGCACCAGCCTAGAGTGACACCAGCCACAAACATGACACATTTGCAATAACCCTGGGGACGTGGTGGCGCTGTGGGTTCAACCGCTGCTGCTGGGCTTTCTGACCGGAAGGTTGGGAGTTCGAGACCATGCGACGGAGTGAGCTTCCCTTGCTTGTCCCAGCTCCTGCCAACCTAGCAGTTCGAAAGCACGTAAAAAATGCAAGTAGATAAGTAGGTACCACTTCGGTGGGAAGGGAATGGTGTTCCATGCGCCACGGCATATAGTCATGCTGGCCACATGACCATGGAAGCTTGTCCTCGGACGAACTCCGGCTCTACAGGCTTAGAAACGGAGATGAGCACCGGCCCCTACAGTTGGTCACAACTAGACCATTCTGTCATGGGGAAACCTTTACCTTTTTAAGCAGTGCCAGCCTGCCAGCACTTCATCTGAGCCCCCAGCTGCCTGCAGAGGTAAGGAATATGCCGAACAGCACAGGGGACTGGGGAGTGTGGAATAGAAGGGGTCTTTCCAGGTTGGGGTGGGTGGAACGGGCAGATTATCCCTGGGAGGACTTTGCCATATCCTATCCTCCCTCGTAGGTCTGGGAGGCTGCTTGGACTTGTGCCATTGAATTAGCTGACACCATTCCGAGTAGCCCCACTGAGCAGACTGAAGCATTTCTCTGGGAAAGGGGATGAATATCCCCTTATCCCAAGGAGACTCCCAGCCTTTTCCTTACCTGCACTAAATACAGTGTGGCCTGCCCAGACCATCTGCACAGATTAGGATTCCGCTGCCCATGACTGATGCATTTTTGAGACCAGCCTACCTTTTTGGAACAGAGAGGTTCCATGATGAGAGTTTAGGTCAAACTGGGTTATAAGTCCCACTGAACTAAATGGGGTTTTCTTCTGAGTAGACGTATAAATGTGCACTTGGTGCCATAATGAAAGCTACATACAGACACAAATTGACAAATTTTGTCTGGTCTTAGTAACAAAGTATTTTCAAGTATTATGTGAAAAATTGGCTGTCATTCTGAGTTCCACAAAGGCAAATGCATTCCTTTTGCACCCACTGCCCTGACAAGCCATTTACAGGGTAAAAATTTACATAATCTGTTCCTGGTTAAATGTAATTGGTTTGCATTTCAAATCAACCCTGTTTCTAATGCAAAAAACATTGTGTGCAATGCTGAATTCATTTATGACCCACTGACCTAACATGCTTGGGTTCACACTGTAGTTCAACTGAAAGTACAAATGAAATTGCTGAAGAGCCAACTGTTAACCAGAAACAAAGCTCTCTTGCAAGCTCTCGCTTAATGAGTACATTCTCCCTTTGTAATTGTTATATTATTTCAGGTCAAAGTTGAAAGCTTGGAAGTAAAACTAAACTAGAAGCTATATTGAAGAATTACTACAAATCATAGCTTTAAACACTCTGATCTAAATGAAAATACTCTAAAATGATTATGTGCTTCAAGTTTAAATAGCAATAACCAGTAGTGGGATCTGCAAATGAAGAGGTGGAACACTGGGTGGGACTTACGCGGGACTTACGCGATTGGCTGCCCGTCCGCTCCGTTCTGACACCCCCCTGCCCGCCGCGTGGGCTGCCCTGGCCTTGGAGGGGGCACCTGCTCACCCAGGGGGGAAGGGTGACCCCCACCCTTCCCCCCGGGCGAGCAGGCGCCCCCTCCGAGGCCAGGGCAGCCCGCGCGGCGGGCAGGGGGGCATCGGAACGGAGCGGACGGGCTGCCAATCAAACGGTAGTCCCGCCTAAGTCCTGCCCAACATTCCCCTTCTTCACTTGCAGATCCCACTACTGGCAATAACCAAGAATTGTGATGGGCTATACACACTTACCTGGAAGTAAGTCCCATTGAACATAATGAGATTTACACTACAACACTATGTGTATCTACTCTACAGTAAGTCCCATTGTCATCAATGGGGCTTACTACCAGGAAAGGAATCCTGGTACTATTCCTTACTACCTAGAATTCTACTTACTTACTTACTTACTTACTTACTTATGTACTAGGAATCCTTACTACCAATCGGGCAATCCTACAGGAAGTCAAGCCTGATTGCTCCCTGGAAGAACAAATCCTGAAGCTGAAGCTCAAATACTTTGGCCACCTCATGAGAAGAGAGGACTCTTTAGAAAAGGCCCTCATGCTGGGAAAGATCGAAGGCAAAAGGACAAGGGGACGGCAGAGGATGAGATGGTTAGACAGTGTCACCGAAGCAACGAGCATGAATTTGGGCGAACTCCGGAAGCTAGTAAAGGACAGGGAGGCCTGGCGTGCTGTGGTTCATGGGGTCACAAAGAGTCGGGCACAACTTAGCAACTAAACAACAACAACAACAACAACAACAACAAGGAAAGGATACAGCTCTAGGGGCTCAATCCAAATGAGCAGGGACAGGATACTTCCAAATAAGTTTTTGCCTATTAATCGATTAAAAGCTTATGAGACTAATTTTTATAAACCAGCGATTGAAACCTACTTATTTCAGAAAGTGTTTGGGATGGAAAAAAACAGACACATCTTGCCGTGAGGTTAAGACGGAAATAATGAGAAGGTTTACATTGTAATGAGTGAGTATTATGTGATAAACTGAGGGAGAAAAGCCATGCTGCAAAATCATGGCTTATGATTGTAGTTTACCTCCTTTTTAAAATGTAATGACAGCTGTGCTGAGTGTTTTTGACAGACAAAGTCTATTTACTCTTCTCTTTTTCCCTCTCTAAATACATTCTGAACCAAACAGCTTCTAATGTGTTTTGTTTTTCACTATACCCACTGTATAGTATGTGTTCCCACCACTGTTAATGCAGTGGAAAAGTTGTCTTCTGTTTTTCCTCAAGCTGTCATCAGAAATTATTATATAATCTAATAGTCTATACAGGAATGTCCTAAACAATTAGGAACAAAAGTGGCATTTAACAAATGTTAAAGCTCTCCATAGTTTGCCTACCTATTGCTTACCTGGACTGGATAAAAGCTAGAAGTTTTGACTGGTTCTCTCTAAAGGTAAAAATGCATGCTGCTTTAAATGGGTGTGTTGGCCTGGTACATTTTCGGAATAAACCGTGGGGGCAGGGGGGCGGGTTTGGTTCATATCAAGATTTCATTCCTAGTGCAATTTTGCATAATTTGCATGTTTCCAGATCTGTTTTTACCAAAAAATAAAAGGAAAATGCTGGGTTGACAAGTATTCAAATATGAGCTTAAAACAAGGAACTGCCTTTATATGGTTTGAGACCTAAAGCCTGCGAGATCTAGTCCAAAATGGCAGTGGCTTTTTAATGCCTCAGGTTTAGATCACTGTTACTTGAGATACTTTGCATAGGTGCCATTTCCAGTTTAAGCAGGGACTCTGCTACCAAACTATGGCTTCTAAATGGTTCAGTCTCTCCACCTCTTCCACAACTGATGACCTTTGGAGCTTCAGCCATCCAGCCTCCCATGGAGTAAGGCTAGGTCTGTAGATAGAAAGTTATTTTTCCCCAATACGACTGAAATATAAAACAGAGACCCTATACTGCTGAAATTTTCAAAATAAAAAGCATATACTCAAATAAAGGCTCTTTTTTTCCATTGCTACCTTTTAGACCAATTCGTAAAGGTAAAGGTAAAGGTAAAGGTTTCTCCACGACCGAATGGTCTAGTTGTGACCGACTGTAGGGGGCAGTGCTCATCTCCATTTCAAAGCCTGTAGAGCCGGTGTTTTGTCTACACCGTAGGGCACAGAACGCCGTTCCCTTCCCACTGAAGTGGTCCCTATTTATCTACTTGCATTTAGGTGCTTTCGAACTGCTAGGTTGGCAGGAAACACCAATTCATAGCACTCGCTTATCTAGACAGCCTAAGAGTTAAGTTTACATGGTAGAGAAATCCAAAGGAAAATGATGCTACTGCTGTCCCTATGTACACACTCTTTGACGACTTCTCCATTTCAGAGAAGCTGAAAAGGAGAGGTGATGGTAGCAGCGGTGATGGAAGTCTTCTTTGGACTCAATTGTGTACCACCCACACTGGTGTAGCAAATGTACCGTTAGGCATGTCCAACGTGGACAGTAAGCTCTTACTGCCCATGCTAAGCCAGCATTGTCTACGTGCCCCTGCAGAGCTAGTGAGCGATAAGTTTTACCTTCGCCAACGCTGCACACTCTCTGTAGAGGCGAAGAAGGTGGAATTGTTCAAGGAGAGGGTGGAGCGGGGGTAGTGGTGGAACCAGTGTCAACCTTCACCCCAGAATCCTACCCTTTGGTTTGGGCTGCGTGGCTAAATAAAAAGTGCAGACGGACACAAGGAGACCCATCAACAGGTTTCCGGGCTTACCTGGGGAAGGGGACAAATGTCCCCTTCCTCCAAGGAGCCTCCAGCGGCTGCCTGGCTGCCACTGGATGTAGCAATAGCCTACTGCTGCACCAGCAGCAGCCAGACAGCTCAGGATTGGGGTGTAAGTTTGCCCACCTACCTCATCTACATGTGAGGAGGATGCCAATGGCAGTAGTGACCCTTTTCCCACTTAGGGATAAAAACTAACCTCAGCTTGCCCAGCTCACCTGTTTCCCCCTCCTAGCTCTGCTTTGAAATAGAACAATAGATCAGGAAGGATAGTGGCAGAAATGGAAGTGAAGCAGTGTTTCTCTCTATTCCTTGTTCCACCCCAATCCACCATCTTATTTCAAAGTGGCAAAGCAAGAAGGAAAAGAGAAGAGTCAATCAACTCTTAATATACCAAAAGATCACGAAGTGGCTTACAGGCAAAATAAAGTTAAATGATTCCCTGTCGCAAAAGGACTCACTATCTATATATATAAAAGAGAACGTATGTTTGTACATGTGTTTGTACGTTTGCACGTTTGTACATATGTTCCGCATAGGCTCCACAACGCCTGGACCGATCGACACAAAACTTGGCACGCATACACCTTGCAGCCTGGTGACAAACACTGTGGGGGTCACACACCCCTAGGACCCCCCGGAGGGTGCAGGGGGGTTTGAAACGTCAACAGGATCACAAACGGCCGACATCGGTGTTGAATCCGTCGTTTCCAGGGTCACCGAGATGAGTGGCGACGCCCACAACGCCGTGTGACTCCGGGTTCGGCCCCCCCTTCAGCGTGGGAGGGCAAAAAGGGGTGGAAAACAAACCGTCCACCATGCCCTCCTGCAACGCCTGGAGCGATTGACGCCAAACATGGCATGTGTGTGCCTTGCAGTCTGGCGACAAACACTGCAGGGGTCAGACCCCCCTCACGCCCCTGAGGGTGGGGGTACGCGGGGGTCCCCGCGTGAAAACGGTCAAAAACGGCCGAAATTGGTGTCAAATCCATAGTTTCTGGGGTCGCTGAGACGAGGGACGACGCTCCTGACGCTGTTGGAGTCTGAGTTGCCCCCCCCCGGCGTGGGGGGGCAAGAAGGGGTACTAAACAAAACATCCGCCATGCCCCGCTGGAATGCCTGGACCGATTGGCACCAAACTTGGCATGCGGATGCCTGGAGGCCTGGTGACAAACACTGCGGGGGTCAGGGCCCCGTAGCACCCCCGGGAGGGTACACAGGGGGCCCCACGTGAAAATGGTTGAAAATGGCCGAAATTGGTGTCGGCTCTGTAGTTTCTGGGACCACCGAGATGACTGGCGACGCTACTGATGCCGTTGGAGTCCGCATTCGGCCCCCCGTCAATGAGGGGGGCGAGAAGGGGTACGAAACACAATGTCCGCCATGCCCTGCTGGAACGCCTGCACCGATTGGCATCAAACTCGGCATACGGATGCCTAGCGGCCTGGTGACAAACACTGCAAGGGTCAGGGCCCCATGGCACCCCCGGGGGGGCTATGCTGGGGGCCCCACGTGAAAATCGTCGAAAACTGCCGAAATCTGTGTCAGATCTGTAGTTTTTGGGGCCGCCGAGACGGATGGCGACACTCCCGATGCCATTTGAGTCCACGGTCTGACTTCGGATACTTTGTTACCCAGGCAACAGCGGGTTCAAATTGCTAGTAATAATTAAAAAAACCTACCCAAAAATCACAATCTAAGTATAGTAGATAATTTTTAAAGATGTTCTATCTCCCACAGGTAGATACACACAGAGCGGGGGGAAGATACAAATTGGTTTCCCAATATACCTCATATGAAGTAAAACTCATATACACACCGTTGTTATGATCTATACAAATAAGGTATGTTTATTTTATGGATAATGTAGTATGAAGAATGTCTATTTTTTCAAAATGCTATTAGATTTTCATTGTTGGGGCTGGCATTTAGGATTAAGTAAGGGTAATTTTAGCTTTAATATTTTCTATCCATGTTGGAATTCTATGTTTCTGGCCAAGTGTTGGGGGCTTAATTAAGTAGTGTTACCTGCCTAAAAGCCTTTGCTCAAGCCAATGTGTTTGGCTAGACAAAGATACAGTGATCCAGCAAAGTTTAGCTATTGCTGCCTAGCCAGCTAATTCCCCGACGGAGGACAAAGGCTTCCATGGCTAGCCAAAGATGGGTTTCAGCCTCTCCAATCAAATATAACTATACTACCTCTATTTCCAGACAAAAATAAATGAGTAAAGCTTCCTTATGGAAACCCAGCTGTATTGTAATTTCTTACAGCCTCTGAAGGAGAAACTTAATGTGACATAAGAGGTCCAGATTTTGATCTCCCAGCATATTTTTGCTTAAAATCAGCTGTGTGGAGGATGGACTGGAACTCTGAAGTAAAAAAGGATTTGATGCTTGCTCCCTATGCTGTTTTTACAGATCAACATTGTTTTCCAAGCTGCTATTAGCCTCCAGGAAAAGAAAGCTGACAGGTATCTGTCCTTATTTTATTTTATTTTGCACCACAGTTTATAGCAGCTTGAGGAGAGGAAGGTAAAAAAAAAATCAGGAAATGGGGGGGAGTTACTTTCCTCCCCGGTTGCCATAACCCTCTCTCCCCACAGATGCTTTTTAGTAAAGAGAATCACAGATTCCCATGTGAATTGACTTCAGGCCCAAACTAGACATATGCAGAAATGTACAGTATATGTGCAGCATTGCTGATATAACCATGTGGGGGATCAATCTGTCAAACTACTGTACATGCCACATGGAGTTGCATTACAATCACGGACATGAGTTGCTGAATGTACAGTTGGCCCAGGTAATACCAGCACACGTCCCCTTTATTGCCTCCAGCAAAAATATTAATCTGCTAACAATTTTCTTATTTAAGAAGGGTAATGCCAAGTTGCCAATCTTTCTACTATAAATGGTTATTGGTTTCTACCTGGGATTTAGTACATTTTTCTGCAATCCATATTCTTTTAGTTGTGATATTTCTATCTCTTTTATATTTTTTAAAAGTAATTTTGTTTTTTTGATAATTAATCTTTAATTCTGCTACTTCTCCATAGTCTCTTATTTCAGTGTTTGATTTGGATTTTCTGCTATAAAAACCATCTGCATATGCTTGTAATTTATAAGTCTCATTTTGTATTTTTATTCCCCGTACTCTCTCATCAGCTCTCACTACATTATTTAAAATTTCCAATGTAAGAATAAATAACAGTGGCGATAGCGGACATCCTCTAAATATTTTAAATATTTAAATGGAGAGGAGTACTATATTGATATATAGAAGTCAAATGGTAATTAATTCCTTAAAATTTTCATTGCAAGTTCATCACTGAGGCTGCAATCTTATAGAAACTGTCCAAGGAGTAAGCCCCACTGAACCTAATGGAGTAATGTACCTTACTACCAAGTGGACATGCATAGGATTGGGCTGTGATCAGTGGCGTAGCTAGCCAGAGGATGGGGGTGGCTAGCCTGGCCACTGATTGGCTGGTGAAAGGCGGTTCTGGGAGAAGGGCGAGCGGGTGGATGGGAGAAACTGGGCGGGGAAGGGCGTGCTGGCTTGGGGAGGGGGGTGGGGCTGGGATGCAGCTGTTAGTTTGTGCCACTATTAAGAAAGGTTAGGGGGATGGTGGCCAGAAGTAGGGGCTTCTTAGTGATGGCACCAGTATCGTGAAATTCCCTCCCCTTTGAGTTGAGAACAGCTTGCTCATTGTTAACCTTCCAGTGAGGCCTAAACAGATTTTTATTTCAGAAAGCTTTTAATGCCCTGTAAAAGAAGGAGATGGCTGCTTTTTAAAAGTAATTTATTCAATGTTTTGATGGTTTTTACTGCATATGTTTACATCGATTTGTACATTTATATATCAGCTTTTATTATATATGTTATAGTTTCATAGTTTTATTTATATTGTAATTGTTTTTATTTATCTTTTATACATAATTGTTAGCCGCCGTGAACGCCCTCCAGGAAGAAAGGGAGTTATAAATTGAATAAATAATAATTAATAAACTTTCTAGCACTGATGCAACTGTGCCAACGGAGAATGCACTGCATCCTGCAATGGACAGGAAGTCAAGGAGGTCTTTTCAAAGTAAGGGAATGTTTGTTCCCTTACCTTGGGGCTGCATCGCAGCTGCATCGGCACTAAAACGTTGGATAGGAGCGGGCTGTGAATTGTAAGTGCAGGGGAACTTGTGGGGAATATTAACTGCGTTTATATTTTCTGGCCATTATTATTATTCATTTAGGGTGCAATCCTGAACAGCGCTGGATTAGCAAGGCCAGCCGGCCAGTGCCAAATCCAACACTGTTCAGGATGGGCATGCGCTCCCGTACTGTACGGGAGGCTCCAACCTCCCCTATGTGCTTCTCAGATCTGCATCCGCTAAAGATCTTGGGGTGCAGATCCGAGGAGACCGTGCAGCCCGAATTGGGGCCGCACAGCCTCGCTGACGGGCTTAGGTGGTCACCGTACGGCCACCTCCCAAGCCTGCCCAGGTCCCGCACCAGTCCCACCTCCCGCCTCCCACTGAGGCGAAAAGGGACGGAGAATCCCTTGCGCCGACCAAAGACAGTCGGCGCAGGGGAGGCGCTTCATCGGTGCTCTGAAGCGACACCGCTGCTCGGTGCTCACAAGCCAGTGCTCTGCCCCTTGCGTCGACGTGATGACGTTGCATCAACGCAGGGGGCGCACTAGGATTGCACTGTCATTACAATTACTCAGCCTTACCTACCTCACAACATTCTCAACACATAATTCTGCATTCCCAACAATAGTTGTTTCCAACAATTCCCAACGATAGCCAGATAGTTGTCTCATGTTTTTTCTGTTGCCCCAAACTTTATTTGAACTCTTATCTCCACCTCAGCGTTTCTGTCAAACAATCCAAATCAAATGTGAAGAAAGGCTTGTTGCACAATCCTTCTTGTTATGCCTAGGGTGGAACTTCACATTAATTCTGCAATTGTGTAGTTCCAACTGTGTAATAGTTAACAAAATGGGGGGGGGGGGTTGATCATACAAAGAAGAGGTTTGGCAGGTGGGAAAGATGCTTAATCCTTCTGTACTTGCAGATTTTCACTTGAGAATGTTTCTGAAGCTATTTTTTTGTACCAGGTTGCTCACTTCTGCTTTCAAAATCTGTTTGGGGAGTGGGAATAAAAAATTGCTGGAAAGTACATATCTAGAGAGAAACTGGCACAGTTAAGCATAGTCTTCTGATCACTAATTTATCCCTGAAATTCCTATAATTCTATCCAACAGTATTATGAGGAAAACATCAGGCTAGCAGCTTGTGTAATTTTCACATCCACCTCAATTCTAAGATACAAAGAAAAACAAATCATGATTGAGATAAAATTGAGACATACAATTTTGTGCAGACATGATTAAGACATACAAAATTATGCAAGGGAGGGATAGAGTCGACAGAGGGATGTTCTTTTCCCTCTCTCACAATACCAGAACCAGGGGACAGCCACTGAAATTGAGTGTTGGGAGAATTAAAACAGATAAAAGGAAATACTTTTTTACCCAGCGGGTAATTAAGCTATGGAACTCCTTGTCACAGGAGGTGGTGATGGCATCTGGCCTAGATGCCTTTAAAAGGGGACTGGACAGATTTCTGGAGGAAAAGTCCATCGTGGACTATAGGCCATGATGGGTGGTGCAACCTCGTTACATTAATAGTAGGCTATTTCAGAATGCCAGGTGCAAGGGAGTGGCAACAGGATACAAGCATCTTTTTGTCTACTGAGCTCCCTTAGGCACCTGGTGGGCCACTGTGAGATATAGGAAGCTGGACTAGATGGGTCTTTGGCCTGATCCAGCAGGGCTCTTCTTAAATCTACAGCACTGGAAAATCAGATTTCTAACTCAGCAGACTATATATTGCCTGGTGTATGGGCTAGAATAGAAAATAGAACAGAGATATATTTAAGGCTCATATAGATATTCATTTCCTATGGGAAACATACATAAATATTTAAAGTCACTATTCAATTAAGTAATAGATCTTGCAATCCACTGCTGTAGGTTCCACGTCAGTACTGTAAAAGCTGTTGTGATGGCGTGCAACCCAACATAGAAAGTATGATGGTGGGGGAGGGTTTGGGGGCAGTTTGGGGGAGGATTCGGGTGAGGAGCGGGCCAAACTTGGGCAGTTTGGGGATGGGAGGATCTTGACATGCCAAGAAGCACATGCCAAAATTCTATTCTCCCTTTTCTCAGATTTACATGAACCTCAGACTTCTGCCAGATAAATACACACTTAGCCAGGGAATAAACTTCATTGGATACAGTGGAATTTACTTCTGAGAAGACATGTATAAGTGTGCACTATTAGTCGGAAATATATGGTATTATAAGGTAGTTTGAGGAAAAAATGTCTTCAACAATTTAAACTCAACAATTCAATTCAACATGCATATTCTCTTGTCATGGAGAAGAGTGGGAAGGCCACAGATGTTTAAGAAATGCTGCTAAGTATTTAAAAAGAGGAGTATTGTGATTGGATTAAATCACCACATTCCTTACAATTGCTATTGTGGAGGTGGAAAACTATAATTTCTATGAGACACGACAGCAATGATGTAGCTTTTAATAAAGTAGAGAAGTCAAAGGCAATGTAAATACGCACTTGTTACTTGAAGGGATATAAGAACAGCCTTAGAAAACACTCTTGGAATATACAGTATAGTGTGCTTTACTACTGTTACTGCTACTGGTAAAGCTCTCCGCTCTATGCCTTTGCTTATCTGCCTGCCTTTGGCATTGTAGAGACACGTACAGGTACTTACATATATAGGTCCTTTTAAGCACCATACATATAATGGTACTTATAAAACTCATTCCACTTAATCCAGCACGTGTTGAATGGTATTGAAGTGGGGAGGGGAAAAGTACAATGAAGTGAAATCTCACTGATCTTCACACATCTAACAGGCCAATCCTATGCCAGGGAAACGCCCGGGTATCGCCAAGTATGTGGGCATGGAGATAACACTGCCATCGCAGAAACCCCCCACGTCTGCTGAACAGACGTCAGTGCAGCAGTCAGAAAGCCACAAACCACCAGTCACAGGGGCTCTGAGGAGTCCCTTAGAGGGCTATATGGAATCTGGGAAGCACAGGCAAGTATTATATTACCCTTCTCACCCCTCTCAACCAGCCTCTCCACTGAGAGAGCAGGTTTGATGCCGTGGGTATCACAATGAGGCGGCCGCATGGGTTGGCCAGGAAATGTTTGGGTCCTGAATGTGCATTAGACAAGTCAATTTTATGCTGATGATAACATAAGGAAAGCTCATGTGCATCATGCTATTTAGTGTATGTTAATAAAGGTACAGTGGTATAGTTTTTTATTCAGCTCTGTCAAGTACCATTTGGGTTATGAATGAACTGCCATTTTAATACTGGCTGAAGAGCTCTTCAAAACAATTTCAGTTACAATGCCTTCTTGCCAACTCTACAAAATTCCACGAGCTAGGAAGAGGCAGGAATTGTATCACTGAATGATTCAGTTGTGGGGCTGTCTGAACAGACCAAAAGGGGAGAAAGGCTGCAGCATTAATAGAAACCTTAATAAACAGATAGTTGTGAAAGCTAGAGTGGAAACTGTACTGAGGAGTTTAGAAAAGCAGCTTGGCTGATCTAATTTCATTTAGTAGCACATTTTGATAGAAGAAAAATTGGATAGGCGGAAGGAGTATGAACTGAGTGATTAGGAAATTGTCTGAGATCAAGAGAAACATTCATACTTTAAAATGAAAGTACAATGTTACTGTAAATTTATATAATACAGGCCAACACACATTTTGCTGTCTTAAAAGTTAGACTTATTCCTGGGAATATTTGGGGGGCTGATTCCAAAAATGGCATCACTTTTGCCCTATTTTGCCTATTTTTGGAGATACAGTGCAGCCTCATTACTGAATGGTTCAAGCAGCTTCCTTCTGAAGAAACGTACGTAATGGAGCATCTGTTTCCATGAACACAATGGCTAGTGATGTCACCCAGTGCAGTCTGACTTCTGCCACATCCTAGCTACACTGCTGAAATGGACAATGCAATCTGACGAGTTTCTAGTTGTCTTTATTTATTGCAATGATTGATATCCTTGCTTTCCCTCTGAGTAAATGGAGCACTCAAAGAGGCAATGTTTTGGGTTAGTGTTTAAATTAAATTATTTCTGTTAAGTAAGCTTGTTGTTGTTGTTGTTGTTCAGTCGCTAAGTCGTGTCCAACTCTTCGCGACCCCATGGACCACAGCACGCCAGGCCTCCCTGTCCTCCACCAGCTTCCTGAGTTCGCCCAATTTCATGTTCATTGCTTCGGTGACACTATCTAACCATCTCATCCTCTGCCGCCCCCTTCTCCTTTTGCCTTCCATCTTTCCCAGCATGAGCGTCTTTTCTAAAGAGTCCTCTCTTCTCATGAGGTGGCCAAAGTACTTGAGCTTCAGCTTCAGGATTTGTCCTTCCAGGGAGCAATCAGACTTGACTTCCTGGAGGATTGACCGATTGGACCTCCTTGCAGTCCAGGGGACTCTCAAGAGTCTTCTCCAACACCATAATTCGAAAGCATCTATTCTTCGGCGCTCTGCCTTTCTTACGGTCCAGCTCTCACAGCCATACATTGCTACTGGGAAAACCATCACTTTGACTATGCGAACCTTTGTTGGCAGGGTGATGTCTCGGCTTTTGATTAAGTTGTCTAGGTTCGCCATAGCTTTCCCCACAATAAGTAAATGTCTTTTAATTTCATGGCTGCAGTCACCATCTGCGGTGATCTTGGAGCCCAGGAAAATAAAGTCTGTCACTGCTTCCATTTCTTCCCCTTCTATTTGCCAGGAAGTGATGGGAGTGGTTGCCATGATCTTAGTTTTTTTAATGTTGAGCTTCAAGCCAATTTTGGCACTTTCCTCTTTCACCCTCATCAGAAGGTTCTTGAGGTCTTCCTCACTTATTTCCTCAGTAAGGAAGCTTACTACATACCAAAAGAACATTTGCTGCTGCTATTATTATTATTATTATTATTATTATTATTATTATTATTATTATTAGTAATAGTAATAGTAATAGTAATAGTAATAGTAATAGTAATAGTAATAATAATAATATGTTTTATCATTTAAAATTTATTTAAAGTATTATTTTTAAATATGATATTGGGGGAAGACTAAGAGCACAATCTTAACCAACTCCAGCATTGGAGTAAGGGAACACACATTCCCTTACCTTGACCACTCTACTGTAGAATGCAGAAGATGCCCCATTGGCACAGCTATGTCAGTGCTAGAAAGTTGGTTAGGATTGCATCCTAAATAATCAGTATAGGGCAACGAATGTTCTTTTGGCATGTAGTTACGGAAAAACAGGACTAGACATAGTTTCTGCTGCTTCCTTAGAAGCCTTGCTATTCTCAAGGACATGCCAGATAACTGAAGTTGCACTTGGAGAAAATTAACAAAGCCAAGTGGAAATCAAAACAGTGTATGACAAGCCTGACAGCCTAACAAGTCATTAACAACTGTGATAAAGAACATTAAGGAAACCATCTGAACACATTTAAGTACTAATGAATACAAATGTGTGCCATTCTGTATCTACTAATGAGTCTACACCAAGAACTGAAGATGTGATTCAAGGGTTTGTGATGCTTGTGAGGTAGTCTGCTGTGAATTGTGAATGTCTTTGTCCAGAAACAAAGCATCACTGCAGCCGAGGATGATTTTACAAGTTCCATGGCATTTTTCTATAGCACATGCTTCTTTTAACACATCTGGTTTAGGGCGGCTATATAAACACCTAATGCCATTAGAACTTGAATGTCAAGCAAAAATTTACAATTAAGCGAGTATTTCTATCACTTCACAACTAGTGAAACAGACATGACCCAGTGGAGTCCCTGCTTGTATACTGCTCAGAGCACACAACAGTACTCCCATACACTGGCTCCCTGCTTCTTCTGCCATTGGGACTGCTAGTCACAGGGGAGACCAGGCAGTACAAGTTGTACCAATTCCAGAGTTCACCAACCCAGGGAGCCGGGCTTTCTGGTACGACCAGACCAGACAGGGGCACCAGATTCATTGCCTATCCTTGTTTGGATTAGTAGTTGAGGAAGGTCACCATGTCCATCCTTTATATTTTGAGATTACTGGAAATGCCTGACTGCTATCCAAGGTATCTGCCCACACTTGGGCTTGAGGGCTGACACTACCTCTGAGCGAGCTACATGTGCAATTTAGAAATCCATATTCACATGGTTTACCTGCAAAAGAAACAGTGGCCTTTTGGACTATGACCAAAGAATTGCATCTCAGCACATGTAGAAGAATTAAGTACAGTACATAAACAAGGAGGTGCCATGTGTAGTAGTTTCCTGCGGTATTTAGGCAAGAAAAAAAGACATTTGTATCTATTCACACATTACAAAGTACTTGCTTGCTTTCTATATGAAAATATGGGAAAACATGCACAGGATGCAGCTCTAATTTCATTGTTAAAATGCAGATATGCTTTCAGCTTTTAAATTGCTATTTAAACATTTGAATAATGTGGCTGCTTGGTGGGCAGCTCCTGCAATGGAGGGCCCCTGCCATGTGTTCCTTCGTGATGCTCCATTCTGGTTTTACCAGCCAGCAGTGATAGGCAGCAGTAATAATGATGATGGAATCCTCCTGCACTATGTTCAGGGGTGGGCCCTACGACGCATAGCGATGGCCAGCGATGGTATCTGGTAATGAAGATCTGGAATGCTGGACTTAACGTGTGATTGGCAGCCCGTCTGTTCCGTTCCGCCGCCTGCCCACCTGCCACGCGGGCTGCCCCCGGTTGGCGCGCCCCACCGCTGCTCGCCTAGGCACCCGGCGTGCCCCCCCACCCATCCCCCCGGTGAGCAGGCGCCCCCTCCGGGGCCAGGGCAGCCCGCGCGGCAGGCAGGCAGGCAGGCAGGCGGCGGAACAGACAGGCTGCCAATCACACGTAAGTCCCGCCCAGCGTTCGAGATCTTCATTACCAGATACCATCGCTGGTGGTGGCTGCAGGTTGGTTGCCTCTCCAGTAGAAGAAACACCTGTCTTCTGGTCAAGTGCCATCCCAGCAATGGTGAGGAACTGAAGATGCTCTGGCTTTAATTGTTCTGGCTATTATATATTGGGTTCCATGCAATAGAAACTCAGACAAGGTAGGTGCAGCTTGAACGTTTATTGCAACAGGCAACTGTTTGAAATGAACTGAAGGCAACAGCCCAATCCCTGTATAATGTTAACCCCACCCCATATAGCTCAGGGCTCCTGATTGAAGGAGTGATTAGCTCAACCCCTTCAGCTCTCTTGCTTGGTTTAACCCCTGACTAACCTCTTGCATATATAACACTGGCTATTCAGGACAGAATGCCAGTCAAAATTACTTTTGACTTTGTACTCTATCTGATAGAAAATTGATGGATTTTTGCCCAGGGGAGAGTGCAACAGCCATACATTTTGCTTCAGGATGGAAAATTAAAATGTTTATAGCAGAACTGTTGCGCATGTGTAATTTGTAACTTGCTGAACAGGAAGAAGAAGAAAAAACCCTGAAGAAATTGCTAACTAGAACAGGAAATTCTGGAGATGGAATTATTAAAATGTGTTAATGTGATGTGTTGTTTTTGCTTATTGGCATGGCTGTGGGATCCTCAACTTCAAAATTTACCACTACACCTGTATGGAAGAGCAACTTTGAGCACTATCTAATAAAGAAACTTTATTAAAGTGGACAGCTGATATCCAAAAGAAGCTGTCTGATTCTACTGTAACAGTAGTAAGGATGCTTTTGACTAAAGGAGGCTGTTATTCTGCAGAAATGATGTTTTCCTTTCGGCATATATCCTGATTGCACCAGAATTTTGCATTGTAATTGCCCACATCTCTCTACTACCTGATTGCTATACTGACATATGTTGTCTGTGGTTTAATTAGACTGCAAAATCAGCTTTGTTCCCAACATTAAGCACTGCAGATATACTGCTTAGTTTGTATAACAATATGAAGTATACCCCAAAGAAGAACGCAATAGAACAAAAATCTGATTAGGAACTGTGGTTCTTTACTGCATTAAGTTTGAAGCTATTCTGGAATATAAAACTAGATGCATCAAGCATGTCTTAGAGCCAGAGAGCAATCTTAACCTGGACTTAGGCTGGCACAGTTAAGCCAGAAAAGTTTGGCTGGCACAAGGGACACCGTAAAGTATGTTTGGAGCACTTTTGGAGTCAGAGAGGCCAGCGTACAGACTTGCGCCATCCCCCCCCCGACTCCGAGATTGGTCCAAACACACTTTACGGTGGCCCTGGTGCCAGTCAAACTTTGCTGGCCTAACTGTGCCAGCCTAACTACAGGTTAAGATTGCGCCCTCAGACTCCTCCTGAGACTATCTATTCCAATGATTCCTCATAACAAATAATCTGTGTACTGGAGCTCAGTCTACATGCTCATTTCCTGCTGGGCACAGAGAGAGAGAATATTTTGTCCCCTAGCCCCACACTTATGTAGTCCACAAGTGTTAAAGGCATTTCTTCACACATACAGTGCACATGTATGTACCTGTGGCAGCGCACTTGGGGGGGCCGCCCTCGTCGGGGGTCACTAAGCGGGATCGCGGCACCGCAGAGGGCCATCGCGGGACAGAGACACGGGAGGCCGGGAAGTAGCTTCTTCGAAGGCAGTTTACACGTGTGAGGACCTTCACATTCATGGATGCCTCGTTACGTCACGGGCACCCAGTCCCCGGCAGTCGTCCCCCCAAAGTCTCAGCAAGAAGCTCGGCGCTGGTGTTGACCGGCTTCCTTGATGAAGAGCGATGGCCCCCTTGATGGGCTCTTTGGCAATCGCGGGGCCCCGGCTCACAGCCCAGGGGTACCCCCACTGGTGTTCCAGGTGTTCTTGTTGTGGGGCAGAAAGAGGGCTCGTCCGACCCCCGGCCGGGGTCCTGGTGGCTGCTCGCCTCGCTCCCCGAGGCAGCTGGTCCCAGGCTCGCCCGGTTGGGTGCAGCTCCTCCCCCTGGGCTTTGGCCCGGCTCTGTGGTCCTGGGTGGGGGGGTGGCTGCTCTGCCCCCCACCAGTATGCCCCCTAGCTCCCGGTGCCCAGGGGCTAGCCTCATGGCCGGGGAGTACTCCTCGTCCTTCCCTGGTGCGCAGGAAGGTGAGGAGGGCGCCAGACCCCTGAGGGAGCTTCTCTCCTCCGCGCTCTGCTGAGCCTGGAGGAGGCACGTCTGCCCTTGGCCCCGCCCGGGCTCCTTATGAGCCCGCCAGCCGCCAGCAGGAGTCCGCCCTTCCAAGGCCAGAGGCTCGGCAGCCCTGCTGCAGCTGACTGCGGCCTCAGCACCTCCTCCGTGGAGGCTGCGGCCGCTAAGGGGGACCCCGTGCTTCCCTTCGGCATGGCTGGGGTGAGCTGCGCTCAGCCGCCCCACGCTGCAGCGAGCGCTCCCCCAGCCATTGCCGCCTCAACTGCCCCCCTGGGGAGCCAGGACCCGACCTCACTGATCCCCGTGCTGCCCGCCCGGTGAGTGTCTTCGTCCCCGATGGGGGCGCCTGGGCGGAGGCGGGGGCAACAGTACCTCTGCTCAATCAGAAACATGGCTTGCACAGGGTTCATAACTGCATGAAGTGCACATTCAACTCCTTTCATACTTGCACTGAATGTATGGACAGGGCCAGCCCATCTGTCAGGCTGACAGGCATCTTATGCTGCCCTTACACTGATGGAATGCATGTGTACTTTATGACGGTCCCAAACACAAATCTGCCATTGTGCCAGGACGCCACCACAAGTCGTGAACAGCCAATATAGAATCCAGAACCTACAGATTAGGTCGGGGTATCCAAAAGGTACCCTTCTGCCCTACACACTGGCTTCCCATGTGTTGGGAAAAGGAGAACTTTTGACAATGCAATCTGTCCAATTTTGTATCTTTTCACTGGAAACTGACACTTGCTTGTTAATGTATTCAGTTAGAATCAAATACATTCTGCCAGGTTTGAAATCTGTTTAGTTTAAAAATTAAATCCTAGCAGAACAAAAATCCAGTATACAAACTCAACCTAAAAGGAGGGAATTGGGCCGGGTTTATCTACTGTACAAAAGACAAGTAAGACTTCAAGAATTCAGTACATTTTTTTCATGCCTCTGAAATGACTACAAAGAAGTCATAAAACACATCGCTATTCAGTTACATTAAACAGTTTCCGAGAGGCCGAATTCTTTCATATTCTTACACAAAGCTTCCAAAGACAGCTCGGAGAGAACTGAAAGTCCTTGGGGAAATCTAACACCATGCTCACGGCTTTCATTTGGCAAACTGAAATGTATGCTACAAATATATTCTTAGAGGCAATGCATATAGTTCTCCTCTTTTGCAATTTGGGGCACAATCCTAACCAAACCTGTCCAGCATAGATTTAGCTGTGCCAGAGGGGCATGTGCTGCATCCTACAGTGGAACAGGAGTCACGAAGGTCTCAAGGTAAAGGGAATATTTGTCCCCTTTTCTAACAGCTGCATTGCCCTTATCCTGGTGCTAGAAAATAGCTTACAATTGCACTCTTAATGTTTTTTTTGGGGTAGGGGGGTAGGGTTAGGGTTAATATAATATATGCTATGCTTTGCTATGAAAAAGTGACACCTTTTCTTTCAGCAACTTGCAAAGTTTTTACCTGTGCTGATTTCTATTTTGAGCTACTTTGACAAACATATAGTAATGTTGTTACTTGATATAGAGCTTGAATGTGGGATTTCTGATCAAGATGGTGGAAGTCGAAACTCTCTCATCCATTGGCATTGCCATTTCTCAATTCCGCTTTCATCCACACTAGAGTCAAAAAGGCTGTGTATATCTCACAAAGTGCAATCCTATACTGCGCTGGAATGGCGAGGCTGACAGGCCTGCGCCATATCCAGAGCAGTATAGGTGAGGCTGGCACCTCACCCCAGGAAGGTTCATGTCCTTACCGTAGGGGAGGTTCTAGCCTCCCCTATGCGCTCTTTGAATCTGTGCCTGCTAAACAGGAGGCGCCACGGCCCGAATTGGGGCCGCACAGCCTCCTGGACGGGCTTAGGATTCAATATTATGGCTGAATCCCAAGTCTGCCCCCATCCCAGGCCAGCACGCCTGCTGCCCCCGCCAAAAACCCACCCAGAACCGCCCTCACCCTCACCCACGCCCTCCCCCCACCCACTCCCTCCCTCATACCAACATGGCGCCTCCCCTGCACCAGTCGGCTTCAGCTGGCGCAAGGGAGGTGCAGCGTGGGCGCAATGGTCCTGGTTCTGTTGCCTTAGTACTGATGCAGGGTGCCACTTGGCGCCCCCGCTTTGGCAATAAGCGCGCAGTGCTGACGCAACCATGTTGCGTTGACTCTGCACGACTCATTGGATTGCACTGACAGTGCATGTTTTGCCTCTGACTTCTTGATTCTTGGTAGACTCCTCAAATGATTCCAAGGAAGTCTGTCGGTTTGTTACTAACCAAGGATTAGGATTAAACTCTTTGAGGCAAAGAACATTTGGAATTTCAGCAGGGCTGGACTGGCTGTGAGGCTGGTTGAATTCCCTGTCTGAGTTGGGGAAGGTGGCAACTTGCAGGGGGTGCCCTTCACCCTACATTCACCTGCATTTACCCTAGCCCAGGGGTCTCCAAATTTTTTAGCTGGAGGACCGCATCAAATATCTGGCACAGTGCTGAAGACCAAAAGAAAAATTAAAAAAAAATAAAACTTAAATAAATACATTAGAGAGAGAACTTGGATGAATGAATCAATGGGCTCAAGTTCTAGGATTCCTCCAAGCACCAACACACACCACAGAAATATAGTACACACTTTATTCCCCCATCCCATAAGCAGCTTACTTAAATGTCCTGGAGGAAATAT
>JAJKFI010019203.1:0-15205 GCA_029204185.1 Lerista edwardsae | reverse complement strand
TCATCATCATCATCATCATCATCATCATCATCATCATCATCATCATCTTGACTCAGTGATGCAGTGAGTTCTTAAATGAGTGCAGGGTGTCCAGTAGACACTCACAGCTCCTTCACTAAGAACGGCTGCCACATTCATGTTAATGCAAAGAGCAGATCTTTATCTATTTGCATTTGTTGATTTGCTTCCTCCACAGCTCATCCACATTAGCGCTCACTAATTCTGGATTCTGGATTGGGTTGCATGGCAAGAAGTTATGGTTTAAACATAAACACCAAGAGGATTCTTGAAATTATATGTCTATTGTGGTGGTGAAAACTGATGTTGGTAAAACTCACCTCCTGTATTTTCAGTTCCAGAAAGAGTGGACTGGTCAAATGCCTGTCAATTAAGCAATTGACAAATTGGAAAAGGTTACTTCATAGTTTTCCCACAGTTCTTATCAATATTAAATCTGATAGTGAAATATAAGACACTCTCCTAAGATTTTGCCTACCCTTCTAATCCCATGAAATTAATTGGACTGTCATTGAATTTTGAGGATTCTGCCAGGGTACATCTGAGAAATGACTTCAAATGAATTCTGACTGCGTATATACACATCCTACTGCAGAACATGAATCTACCATGTGCTGTGTGTCTCCAATTTTCAATCCCATGTAGGCCAATGAAGTACAGATAATGGACTAAGGTACCCAAAGTGGAATGATTAGCATTCCACAGTAACTATAGAAAAAGCCGTTTCAAGGTGAACTGTGCTATACCCGCTAACTAGGCATGTATTATGAAGGGGAAAGTTACATAATTCGTCGATGATATATGTATTAATTTCTCTTTGGAGTTAACTGGAGATCAAGGACTAACATTTACTTCTAGGACCTAAAAGAGCCTTTTGCATGATGTTCTCTCTTGACAACTGCAGCATGGAGACAATTTGGAAAAAAGCTAAAGGCTTCAGAGATTTTCAGAAGCAGAAGGAAAAGTTAAATTGACACTTGCTTGACTATACCACCCTTTAAAAATTGCAATATTTCTGTTTGTCTGTGTGCACTTTTGCACTACATGAATATAAGACACTGCCAATAATAAGCGGGATAGTGAATGGCAGAAAAGCAGTATCTTAACATTGTAAGAAAGAGGCAGCTTATTAGTAAAATATACTTACAAAGAAGCAGAGCTTTTTATTTGTACAATTCTCTTTTCTCATCTAAATCACTGAATTCATTTCACTCCCACAGGAACTGGTTGTCAAAGATGAACATGAAATTGCTAACTATGTTTTGATGGATGCACAGAATACAATGACCCCCTGTTTGCACAATGTTTGTATCAGTAATAATATTTTTTTATGCTCTCACTGTTCAAAATGTGCTTCAAAGTATTTTTTTAAAATAGCAGAAACCCTCTGAACAAAAAAAATCTCATTTAGTCATCAGAGCCAACTCTAGAAGGATTTGGGCAGGGTGCAAATCCAGGGTGACTCAACCAATGTGAGCCCATTATTATAGCCATATATTAGCCATGAAAGTGCAAGGCTGGGGCAGCTGTTCTAGATGCCCTACCCAAGCAGTGGCTCTACCTGGAATACCCTCTAGAAAGTTAACCTTCAGCACAATCCAACCCCCCTCTTCAGCCGAAGCAAGCCACTCGCGTCATCTGAGCTATGTCACAAATGTGTTGTAAAGCACGTCCACAACAAACGCAACAAGTTGCAATGCTGCAACGATCGCCAGGTATGTCAGTCTGGTAGAGTATGTATGGTCGGGTTCAGCCAGTGGGGGCCATTTCTCGGTGGGGCAGAGGGCAGGAAGGAAGGTGGAACTGGGTGGAGGGAGGGCGTTCCGGAAGGCAGGGCAGCCCAGGGAGTGAGTCCAGCAATTATGCCGGATCCAAACTTGTCCCTGGGCTGTGCGGCAGTGGTGTCATCTAAATGATTTAAGAACAGGTACTCACTTTTGATTGGCACGTGTCGGGACCCACCCACCGGAAGTGACGTCATAAGCCGGAAGTGATGTCGTGGCAGGAAGTGACATGAAAAAAGCCCTTTTTGAGGCCTCAGATGATTTTCAACTGACCCAACAGTTGCAACAGTATTCCACAGCACCCCCAGAACATGTGAAGGAGGCCTGGCATCATGTTAAAACCCCAGAGCAACTCATTTTTCAGTGGCAAGGAAAGGAAAGGCTCCGCTTGCTGCCTGCCTGCCTGCCTGCCTGGCTCTGAGAACATGCAGGCAACTCAAACATGCAGGAAATTCAAACGTTGCAGAGGGCGGAGTCGACAAGTGGGCGGGCGAATGGGCGGGGCCAGCTGTAATCCTAGAAACCGGTACTCGCGCACCCCCGCGTACCCCCTGCATGACATCACTGCTGTGCGGCCCTGATTTGGGTTGCTGCATTTGCTCAGACTTGCACCTGCTAAATAGCAGGCACAGATCTGAGCACCTCCATAGGGATGACTGGTACCTATTCTGGGGTAAGAGGACAAACATTCTCTTGCCTTGTGAAGGCTCCAGCGGCCTCCTAACCTATCCTGGATACAGCACAGGCTGGCCTCAGTTTGAGGATAATGGAAGAGGTTTCCTTCCTTTGGAAGTTGCTTGATATGAGAGAGTTCTTTAACAGAAGTCCTACCTCCTCACCTCACACTGTGATCACATTCACCTCATAAAAACGAACTAAGGGCCCAATCCTATGCAAGTTTCTGGTGCCAATGCAGCTGCAATGAAGCCCCAAAATAAGCGAACAAATGTTCCCTTGCCTTGAGGAGCCCTCCCTGACTCCCTCTCCACCACAGAATGCAGCACACGCACCATTTGGACAGCTACATCAGGGCTGGAAAACGAAATAGGATTTGGCCCTAAGATGGCAGCGCAAGTGGATGCAATTCTGTGCAGAGGCAGATCTAAGGGTTTTGCAAGCTCTAAGTTTTGCAAGAAGCCTTACCTTGCAGTGGAAATCACTCCTCTCTTGCACCGTTTTAGTCAATCCTCACAGGGAAAAGCAACATCTTGGCGTGGCTTACTGGCTACAGCAGCAAGGGAGAGGAGGGATTTACATGACAGGGTAAGGCTTCTTGCAACACTTAGAGCTTTGCCCTCCCTGTAGATCCGCCTCTGATTCTGTGGGCTGTCATTGTCAACCCAGTCATTTTGTCCATACTCGCACCATACACTAGAAACAAAATATAGCTCTTTTTTTAAGGCTGCCAAACTTCCCTGGTTATAAAACATTAGCTTGTTGTGGAATTACAGTTCCCAGGAGTGGCCACTTTAGCACTGTACTGGAGAAAGCCTTCAAGGCTCTGGTGTGCACTGGATTTTTGGATGAATTGTATATTACAGACACACACACAAACACTGGACGTTTTGACTGAAGAGGGACTGCGCATTTGGCAAATAAATGCAAACACTCAACAACACTCTAGAGTGTGAATAAAAGCTCTCCAGACACCCATAGAATTGTTAAATGAGCCAACAACAGAACTTGATATGAGAATGTGAAATCTTTTTTTTTTCAAAATAGGAGCTATAATACTGACAGAGATACTCGTTTCACCAGATATGGAAACAAGGATCCAGCAATGCGATTATAGTTCAGCCTGTAGCAAACTATTGCAGCTGTCATTTTGGGCAACTGTTGCTGCTATTTCTTTGCCATTTCCCAGGTTTGATCCAACAGAAGAAAATTGGGCAAGTACTCAAGTAATCGGCCGGCGCAAGCAGCAGCGCCAGTATTCGGGCGCTGATGCGACCGTTGGCAGCACCAGCCATGCGCCAGTCAAGTGCCAGCGTTACTCGGTTGGCGTAGGGCCTCTGCAAGGACGTTCCAGGGTGTAACTGGGTGGCACAGCGGGCAGAGATGGCGGTTATGACGCAGTCGTGATGTAGGACGGCGATAGTGCCACAGCCTAACGCCGGTTCCCAACCATGGTGGCCCTGATTCAGGCCGCTCCAGGACATGTTCCTCTGCGCCTGCTATTTTGCTGGCGCAGAACCGAGCAGGCCTATAGAGGTGACTGGGGCTTACGCGGGTGCAAGGGGAAAACCTCCCCTTGTCCTGTACGTTGCTGCCGCCACCTCCGAAAGAATCTTTGGATATGGGCCTGCTATTTTGGCCTAACTAGGCCGGCATAAGATAGGATTGTGCTCTTAATATAATTAATAAAAAATATATTATTAAGGCTATCACGGAAACCTATACTGCTGCAGACAAACTGTAATTTCGCATTTCTTCCACTAGAACCTTCACTAGCTTCAAGGACTGTATTCCTAACTGGCAAAAACAGAGAATACCATTCCCACTATGGGAATCCTAAAAGGTCTCCACAATAGCAAAATTTGTTCCCTTTTCTTGATGCCTCTGCCTTTTAATCAACTGTTCTTTTGAACCGTCAGATTTACTGGAAGTGTAAAGTTAATTTTCAGTCCAATGAGTATGCCACACAAAATATCCTCTGTTAATGCCATTATTTGAATGAAAGTGGCATACAATCAGAATACAGTATTTTGTAAAGACTAAGGGCGCAATCCTAAATCACTTTCCAGCACTGGGGTAAGGGCAATGCAGCTCTGAGTTAAGGGAACAAACATTCCCTTACCTTGTGGAGGCCTCCATGACTGCTCCCCAACTGCAGGATGCAACACATGCCCACTGATGTCATCCGGCCGCGCCAGGAACCGGAACACCTGGATGATTGACAGCCCTCCGCCCCATGGCGGAGGGCTGCCACACCTCCCTGAGCCTCACAGCGCCCGAATCGCTCCATTTCAGAGTGATTCGGGACATGAGAGAGGGAGGGAGGGCCCAGGAGCAGCTTGCCCGTCCTCTGGAGAGGCGGCGCGGCCCGGGCCCGTCTGCAGAACTGGTGGAATGGCGTACCAGGCTGTTCCGCCTGGATGACGCCACTGCACATGCCCCATTGACACCGCTAAGTTATTGCAGGAAAATTGGTTAGGATTGTGCCCTGAACCAACTACTAGCATGATGCATTCACAACACACCCATGAGGTTTATCAGACGCTTTGTTTGTGGATTCATTGCAAATGTCTAGAAATAACTATTAAAAAATATAAAATCAGCCTTATGCCAACAAGATCTACATTTGTTTGCACTGGAAAATTGTAAATATGGATATGTCAGTAGAGACAGCTCTGAAAAACAAGGAGCTTTTTGATTTCACCTTTTGACAGGCAGTATCTGTCTTGGGGGTTGGTGATGAGGCACGCTAGAAATACATTAGCTAGTCTCCATGCAGGTTACAGAAAGCAAACAGATGCTGCTACCAGAATTCTGTTAGTCTGAATTTAAAGCAATTCATGTCAGGAATAATAATTATAAGAAGGGCAGCTTAGTCAATGGCATGGGAAATCGGGCACAAGGACCACAAAACTAGGTGAAGTCTTTCACTTGTCTTCCTTCCAAGTATATATATCTACTATGCAAGGGGACCTGACATCTTTCTGATCATCAAAGGGTCAGTATAACACATTTAGAGCACAATCCTAAACTGAGTTAGGCCAGCATAAACTAAGCCAGCAAAGTTTGACCAGCACAAGGGCCACCATAATGTTTGGACTACTCTCGGAATCAGGAAGGATGGCTCACATCTGTGCGCTGGCCTCTCTGACTCCAAGAGTGGTCCAAACATACTTTACGGTTTCCCTTGTGCTGGTCAAACTTTCCTGCCGTAGTTTATGCCAGCCTAACTCCAGTTTAGGATTGCACCTTTAATCCCTAGCTGTGCAATAGGCATATGGAAGTAAACTTCTGTGGGCATATTATTTGTTAAATGACAGGCAGCCCAATCCTAACCTGCACTGCAACAGACAGGTCAACTAGCCTGAGCCATATCTAGTGCAGGTTAGGAGGTGGGATTTTTTTCCCCTTACCCTGTGTCACACAGCAGCCACCCCAATGGGGCTACTTGGATCTACGCCAGCCAGGAGAGGCAAAATCACCCAAGCTGGTCCTACCCCACTCCTGGGCTCAGTTCACCCTCCCTGTCCCAAAATATCTCCATTCTGCACTCCTATCACTCTCTCCAGCCCCTCCCCCCACTGGCCGCCCTTGGCCGGCACAAATTTACTGGATCTGGGGCTGGATTTGGCCTCTGGGAGTAGCAGGTGCCCATGCACTAGCTCAACCAGCTTGAGAGTAGTTGTGCACGTACTTTACGGCACACTAACAACACTCCCAGGCTGGCGCAAGGGACTTGCACTAGCCGAGTGCGTCGTTAGGGGTACACGCTAAGGAACTGTGTGCAAACATACACTGCTTGTGGTTCCTGGTTCACTCCAAGAACCAGAACTGCACCCTGGTCAGATCACATCAATTGTATATATGTACTGGGTAAGCTGCAGCATGAAATCTGTGTTGACAAAGTAACTAATTGTTGATAGTAAGTCACAGCATATTACAGTGAGATGACTTACAACCACTCAGATGTTGTAGGTGGTGATAACAGTGAATTGTGACTCATAAACTATAGCAGTTTAAACAAACCCACAGTTGGATGCAAAGTTTGTACAGTGAGCATTGTTTTCCAATAAAGCTAACTGAAATCTTGCATAAATATATTTTGGAAAAAAAATTTAAAGTTTAGAAACTAAATATCCAGTAGGTAAATTTTGTATCCAGATCGAAAATGTGGCTGAGAGATGAGAATGAAAATGTGGATGAAAATGTGGATGAGATCAGGCAATGTAGAGACATCTTACCCCATTCATCTTTCATATTTAGGAATATCAAATTTCAAAATTTCCCCCATGATTAAGCTGGAAAACAGTATTTTGTATATTGACCTGTTTTGAATAACCAGAACTTGCTCTGTTATTACTCTATCCCTGCTCTGTTATCTTCCACTTTTACTACTTTTACTCTGTTGTATACGGATCTGTAATCAGTATCAACTTGCTAAATTTCATTTGTTACAATAAGAGGCAAGATGACCTCAGATTCACAAAAACTGCATGATTTAGGCCGCTATCCTAGCCAACTTTCTATCACCGGCGTTAAGGGCAAGGCAGCTTCAAGGTAAGGGAAGAACCTTGAGGTATGCCCTATTGGCACAGTTATGTCAGTGCTGGAAAATTGGTTAGGGTTGAGCCCTTTGTCAGTGAAACCAGCTAGATCTGAATTGAAGAGTCACCTAGTCTTTGAGAAATAGTCGCAAGAGATTGATTCTGAAGAAACCTGAGCATTGAAGGATACAAAAGTCTGCATCAAGTATCTATTAAATACCTGATTTTTATTCTCCAGAGACAATTGCTATGAATTAAAAAACATCGCAGTCTCATCTTACCATATTAACAGCAGAATCCTATTGAGACCTTGTGCTGGCAGAACATACGCAGAACACACGCTCTGCACAGAACACACTCAGAACACATGTAAATGTGCAATAAAGCAGATTGCGTGGTTAAACGTGGCACCAGCAGAAAGGCCTGCACCAGCCTGTCTGGACAAGCAGAAGGCAAGCGTATGCAAGGACAGGTAAGCTCCCTGTGGGCCAATAAAGGGGCAGAATGGGGGCAGGGAGGGGTGTGGCGAGGCAGGGGAGGGGGCACACCAGGCCCATGAGAAGGCGGGAACAGCTACCATGATTACTGCCATATCCTATCCCCCATCCGGGGCCTAATCCACCAAAATGAAGCTGCTCAGACTTACCCCAGCTTAGACTCAAGTAGTCCCATTGCAGCTGTTGGGGCTTTCCCCAGGCCAAGGGATAAAGGTCCCTTACCTCCTTAGCAGAAAATAGTGGAGGCCATTCTGATGCAGACGCATCATAGCGCAGGATGTTAGTTAGGATTCAAGCCCATCAAAGGCAAATTAGAACACCAAAGTGACTACATTTTCCTAACACTCAAGGCAGTATTTTCTCCGACAAAGTACAGTTCTGAATCTAGAATGGATTCTTTTTTAGACCTTTATACTAGTTCCCATGGTAACTTAAAATGAACAGATTGTTCATGCTCCAATAGATTTTTGCTAGCTATCTTCTGACATTCCTAAACTTGGATGGGGATTGCTGGTTTGTTTTTGTTTTAAGCACACTTTATGATAGACTTATAAAGATTTTTTTTCTCGACTGTCACAAATATGTGTCCCACAGGTTTTCCTTTACTTGTCCACATTGGTCTGTACCTTGAATTGAAAACGGTTATAAATATTTAACTTGTGAAAAAAATTAACATTTCAAGTAGTGAAATCTACAGCCCAATCCTATCCTTTCCCCTGACATATCATGCAGCTGTGACAAAATGGTCTCCGCTGTATGCTATGGTTCTGGTGGGAGGGGCAGACCAGGACGCTTTTTCCTTACCCTTCCATAAATTTCCCAATTGCCAATGGGTCTCCTCGGACCTGCGCCAGCTCTTTAGCTGTTTCCTTGGACTTTGGATGGTGCAGGTCTGAGGAGACAAAGGGGTGTGTCAGATGCTTCTAGAGGGGGATAGGCTACTTCAGAATGCCAGATGCAGAGGAGTGACAACAAGATTCAGGCATCTTGTTGTCTCCTGGGCTCCCTGAGGCACATGGTGGGCCACTGTGAGATATAGGAAGCTGGACCAGATGGGCCTTTGGCCTGATCCAGCAGGGCTCTTCTTATGTTCTTATGGTTTGTTCCATTGCATTCCACTGTAAATTCCACATCATATGATATATAACATGGTATTATTCAAAAAACCCAAGATTCTACAATTTGGTGCAGTAGTGGTGTCACCCTCACCCCCGTGCACATCACCCGGTGCGGCCTGCACACCCCGCACAACATCACTGCCTGAAAAGTTTATACGTAATGCTTCCGTGTGGAAATGCAACTGGCTAGCAGTGTGTGTAAAAATTCCTGTGGGAGTCATTCATTTCTTCTGTTTCAGTTGTCTTTGAAATACAGCCTTTTTTCTAGTAACCTTTGACATTCTGTAATAGTCCAGCATTTATATTTTCTCCTGTAACAAAAACCATTTAAGCGGTTTCTTGCCTATGCTTAAGAGAAAGGGTTCTATCATTTTATAGACAAACACAAATTTTTTAAAACTAGCACACCAGTTTAATAATAGTGTGACAGTCCCTCCTAGTCCATGGGCATCAAGTAGACCGTGCCTGGACATAGCCCCTTCTATTCACCTGCTTTGTCCCTGAGTCACCTCAGTACTCTGACTAAGAGCACAATCCTATACTGTACTGGAGGGGCAAGGCCGGCGGGCCTGCGCCATATCCAGCAAGTATATGGGAGGCTGGAGCCTCCCCTATGGACTCCTCAGACCTGCACCTGACAAACAGGAGGAGACCATGCAGCCTGAATCGGGGTCACATGGCCTGGGAAATGGGCCTAGGATTCGGCCTTATGACTGACTCCTGGCCCCTGCTCCTCCCGGGCCAGCACACCTGCCAGCCCACCCATAGCCTGCCCAGAAACACCCTCCCCCTGCCCACTCCCTCCCTCTTGCCCGCATTGTTTTTCCTTTGCGCCAGCCACTTTGGCTGGCGCAGGGAAAGGGCAGCACGGGTGCACTGAGACCAGAGCCGCAGGCAGCACCGTTCTTGGTGCATTAGCACCGATGTGGGGGTGCCGCCCTGGCTGTCGGCGGATCACAGGTAAGCCCAAAGTGGAACAAGGAGGGTGGTGGGAGGGCATGGGGGAGGCATCATGGGTGGAGAGGATGAGGAAAGAATGGGGGGAGGGATGAGTCAGGAGTGGGGTGGGAACAGCAGAAACCTCCTCCTGCGAATCCTATCCCCCATGCAGGCTTGAAAGCCCAGGACAGGTCTTCTCGAGTCTGTGCCAGCAAAAAAGCTGACTCAGACTTGAGAAGCCCCATTGAACAGGCTGGGGCTTTACTTGGGGTGAGAAGGGTACTGATGGTCCCTTCCTCTGAGGAAATGTCCAGCCTGCTCAATTCCAGCACTGGATGCAGCAGTTGACATTTAGCACCTCTGATCCTGTGCTGGACAGGACTGTCAACCAACAATTTGTGGACCCCTGTCCTTCAGAAGCTGCTTCAAAGGACTCTGCAAAAATAGCTCACTGTGAAGATGCTCTTTAATTTGGAAACCATGTAAACAGCCTCAAGATGGCAATAATTGTGTAAGGAAATGTAGTAATCTGCACACAACCAAGGACAATGCTCAAGTCCATGAAGAACCAAAGTGGTTCTGCTAAACATTTTTGATGCACAGCTAATTTCTCTGTTCTTTCAAAAACAGCATATGTTTAACTTACTGATGCTTCTAGCTGCAGTCGGAGGCCAAAGCGTTCTGTTAAATATCTGCTAGTGTTCGGCTCCTTAGTTGCTTGGAAACCTAACCCTCTTGGCCCCATCTCTGACAGGCCCTTTATCTACTTTCAGCTACATATGACACAATGTGATATCTCGATACACATCTTATTCTCACTTGAAATTCTCAGCAGAGAGGTGCCTGGGACAACTCCTGGTTTGAAGCCTGAATGTCAAATGAAAAACTCAGTGGAGCATTAACTTTCTGTCACAGTCATAAAATTCTCAAGCACTGGATGCAAAGTCTGAAGGTAGCAGTACTTCTATTTGCCCATATTCTGAACAAACATTTAGTTTACCTTCATTTAAATGATGCAAAATATTCCGTTTAGGTGGTGATGGTTGTTTAGACACAGACAATAAATATGTGATATTCTATTGTAGGATTTGTCTCAGGGCACAATCCCAGGCGCCCTCTTGCATTGATGCAATGTGGAGTGATGCGGAAGGTAGGAAGGGAGTGGTCTTCTTGGAAGTAGGGAATGGGGAGCTTGGAAGGCATCCCCTGTGTTCATTAAAGGTTCTGTTGATAGTAATTGCCTTCTCCTGAGTCATGCTTCGCTCCACCCACCACAATGTCCTCAGAAGATCCCTTTGCTTCCCCCCCTCCCAGACTGGGAGGGGGCCATGCGGAATCCCCGCAACGTGACACTGTGCAACACGACATCATGCATTTTGCATGTAGGCTGCTATGCATGTATAATGTCCCGACATTCATTATACTGTATTAGAAGCAATGTGAATTTGTAGTTATTTAAAAAATTCAGCTGCCAGCATTTTTTTTTTAATCACTTGACCTTTTAACAATTCTAACTCACTGACAAAGGCAGCCATTATTAATGGACTTCTTCAAATTGCAACAGATGCTTCTGTATTGTCAAGCTTACCCTCCCCCAAACAGACAGTGAGATCACATTACTGCCAACCATGCTGTTTGCTTCTCTGTGCAGGAATGGCAGTCAAATGTAATCAGCTGCATCTGGTTCATCTTATCTAGAAAAAATAAAAACTTTTAACTTACAAAAAGGATCAGAGCTTCCTGGCTTCTTCCTTTGCAAAATTACCACTGTCCAATGAAAACTCAAATCCCTCCTGGATTTGTGTCATTGCAATGAATTCAATTAAAATAGTGTATAATGGCTTTGCCCTAAAGCATGCTTCATGTACAGTACTCCAAGGAATTCTTTTTTTTCAGGGGTGGTGGTTTTGTTAACAAAATGTAACCACAGAGGCTGCAATCTGTTTGAAAGAGCCACACTGGTGGAGGGAGTTTATTAATCCTCCCTGGTGACTTTCTGTGCAACACCCCCACCATTTACATTTTCCCTTGTGAGGGGTAAGATGCAAGTGCCGCTGGAACAAAACTACAGGAAGCAACTGGAGGCATGGTTTCAACATGTTAAAAGTCTCTTCTTCCAATGTAGGGCTTGCAAGCCAGATTGCAGCCTCTGTGGCTGCATTTTCTAAAACAAAAGAAAGCATCTTATTGGGGGGGGGGAGGTCCAGCATACTGTATAGCTCTGAGCTGTTTCTTGAGGAGCCCCCTTTGCTTTTATGCAGTCAAAGCCTGTTTCATGAAATTCAGGGTGCAATCCAACCCAGCGCTGGATTGCACTGGCAAGGCCAGCTGGCCAGCAACAAATCCAACACTGGGTTGGGGAAGCTGGAGCCTCCCCGCAGCAAGGGAACGTTCATGCCCTTACTGTCGGGGAGGTTCCAGCCTCCCCAATGTGCTCCTCGGACCTGCTCCTGCTAAACAGCAGATCGGGGCCCCACAGCCTCCTGGACGGCCTTAGGATTCGGCCTTATGACAATTACAATTATAATTATAAATTATAAAACAATTCTAATTTATAATTATAATTTATAAAATGCACTCTTGGAATAAAAACACACTAATATCGCTTTCTGCACTTCTCACTTTGGAAAACACCAAAATCTGTGGGGGAAAAAACAAAACTATTTTCAAATAGCAAATACCAGCAACAATCAAAACTGAAAACAAATCAAAGCAAGCAGTGGCGTTTCTACAGGGAGGGCAGAGCTCTAAGTTTTGCAAGGAGCCTTACCCTGTCATGTAAATCCCTCCTCTCCCTTGCTGCTGTAGCCAGTAAGCCACGCCAAGATGTTGCTGTTCCCTGTGAGGATTGGCTAAAACGGTGCAGGGGAGGAGTGGTTTCCACTGCAAGGTAAGGCTTCTTGCAAAACTTAGAGCTCTGCCCTCCCTGTAGAAAGCAAGACTAATCTATGTATAGCTTTATCTATAACAGAGCAGCAAGATTGCTAAAAAAGGAACATCTACAATGGATGGTGGAAGACGGACAGTGAGGAGGCTTGTGACACCTCGCAGGATGGGATGGGGGTTCCACAAGGTGGTGATCACTGAGAAGCCCTTTCATGGGTAATTTTCCACTGTACTTCTGAGTGGAACCTGCAGGGGGGCCTTCCTAAAAGATCTTGCAAGATGGGCAAACAGCTAATGCCAGATCCTGGGACAAAGCCAAGCCTTAATGCCCCCCCCTTCTAAGGTGCCCACCCCAGAGCCTAATTCAGGCCTATCACCCTCGGTGCAGGCATCCCACACCATTCCCCATCTCAGCCTCTTGGCCAGGTAGGGCCAAGCTGAGCAGACAGTGTTGAGCTCTTCTCCCACCAGCAGGATAAAAATAGGAAGCAATGCCATGCAAATTGAAACTTGCACATCACTTCTTTTCCTCTTGTATTAACCAATGGTCTTTCTTCCAGGGCTCTGTGTTTTGCAGAAACCTTGGAGAAAAGCCCAGCTAGCCGGGGACAGGGACAAGGTGAAAAAGTATCTGAGGGCGCAATCTTAATGCACTGTTGGGTCAACGCATGTGGCCAGTGTCGGTCCAGGCTGTCATGAAAGTGCAGTAAGGCTCTGTGGCGTAAAGCCATAAGGCCCTGAACGTGCAGCGTCAGCCCTGCTGTGCCAAAGGCAGGTGCAGGTAGGCTGCCCTTGTGCTAGCGGCCAACGCGGGGGCTTTACTGGGTGGGGAAAAGGCAGGAGGGAGGTGGGGAGGAGGTGGAATGGGGCAAGGGAGGGCAGAAGGTGGGTGATCCCATGGGTGGAGCCGCCTGGGGAGAGGGAAAGAGTCCAGATCCAGCAGTTATGCTTGATCCAAACCCCCATCCCCAGGCCGCTCTGCCCACTCGGATTTGCACCTGCTATTTAGCAGGTGCAGGTCTGAGCAGTCCTATTGGGTGGCCTTTGGCTTACAGTGGGGGCAAGAGAACATTCATCCCCTTGCCCCGCACTAGGGTGCCCAGCCAGCCAGCCAGCCTGCCTGCCTGCTCTAGCCCAAGTAGGATTGGGCTGTAAATCAGCTGAGACTCACATGGGCACTTCCTCTTACCCACCGGCCAACTGGACTTCTGGGCCTGTGCAATCGTGCAGAATGCTATGTAATGGAACACGGGATTTACTAAGAGTGGTTCTTCTACTCGGAGCTAGAAGAAGATCCTGCTCCTATTCACTTTGGATGGGCGGCTGCCACAGTCAAAACCACAAGTATGTGAGTCTTAGGCGTTAGTAGTATTCATGTTCCCAGATCTGTGGGATACATTGTCCTATTGTTCTCAGCCTGTTCAGTTTGAACTCGTTTTTCTCCTTGGCCAGTTTTCAATTAATGCATTGTATGTCCTCAGAAGTTGTTTGCTTGTTTTCACTGAATTTGTATTTTGACTCTGGCTTTTCTCTAAGTGGAAAGGAACTCCCCACAGGTGGAGACCAGAAAGTCAGCTAAATCCATACATTCATGCTACCTTTTCCTCTGTTAAACATGTCTTCTAAGTTTTGTATTTCAAACATTGCAAAAGCTACTTGATCAAAGGCAAGAGTGGGACAAAAGATGTGTGTGTGTGTGTGTGTGTGTGTGTGTGTGTGTGTGTGTGTGTGCATGTGTGCACGCATGTGTGTGCCTGCCTGCCTGCCTATGTGCACACTAATGGGGAGGAATGACTCTCTCAAAACAATTTAAGTTCCCTTAAAAATTTCCTGTCTTCATTCTTTGCGTGGAATAAACTGACAATGTATCTATGCATGTTGCATCAGCATGATAAACTTTACTTATTCCAACTGCAGAAAAGGAAGGAACTTTAACTCTCCTGATTCAAATTGAGTGTTGGGAGTGTTAAAACAGATAAAAGGAAATACTTTTTTACCCAGCAGGTAATTAAGCTATGGAACTCCTTGCCACAGGAGGTGATGATGGCATCTGGCCTAGATGCCTTTAAAAGGGGACTGGATGGATTTCTGGAGGAAAAGTCCATCAAGGGCTATAGGCCATGATGGGTTGGGCAACCTCCTTGCATTAATAGTAGGCTACTTCAAAATACCAGGTGCAAGAGAGTGGCAACAGGATGCAAGCATCTTGTTGTCTACTGATCTCCCTTAGGCACCTGGTGGGCCACTGTGAGTTACAGGAAGCTGGACTAGATGCGCCTTTGGCCTGATCCAGTGGGACTCTTCTTAAGTTCTTACCACCTTACTGGGAAATCACCATAAAAAAAGAGGCCCAAACAAGAAGAATTTTAAAGGATAAGCTGCTGGAGAGGCCTACTTCAAACTTGGTTTCATGAGAAAATGAATCTTAAAAAGGGGCTGAGTGAAGGGGGCGAGAGAGCCATTTCTGGAAAACAATGTAGAGGAACGTTTCAGATAAGTCATGAAATTGTGAGTGGGAGCACCTGATAATTGAAGGAGAAAAGAGAAAAGTGGGAGGAGAATTTGGAGGGTTCTGAATATAAGAATGAAGGGATAAAAGCAGGCTTATCATGGGAAATTGAGATATTTTAATAGCATGCCCTGTTGAAGACACAGCTCACATGGATTCAATTTATATTAACTGCAATAGCCTAATAGCTGGGCTTCTGGGCTGCTGGGGGTGGAGAGAGGCCTGATTTGGAACA
>JAJKFI010019202.1:0-11211 GCA_029204185.1 Lerista edwardsae | reverse complement strand
AGATAGTTCAATCAATCAATCAATCAATCAATCAATCAATCAATCAACCAACAGGTACTTATATACCGCTTTTCAACACAAAGTTCACAAAGTGGTTTACAGGCAAATAGTAATAATAAAGTTAAATGCTTCCCTGACACAAAGGGCTCACAATCTTAAAAAAGGCAGAACACCACCAGCAACAGCCACTAGAAAAGACACTGCGCAGGGGTGAAAAGGGACAATTGCTCTCCCCCTGCTAAATATAAGAGGAGCACCACTTGAAAAAGTGCCTCTTGCCCAGTTATCAGGGGTGACTAACTCCTGTGTAATCATTATACACAAGTTAATTATTGCATGTGCCAGTTTCACTTTGCACTAAAAGAAGACAATTCATGCACTTTATCCATCTCCTGGTGACAAATAATGTACATATCTGCTAACTACCACTCACCTGATGAGCAATTATGGCCACTGTGACTACATGTTGTGGTTCTATATGTGGTTGATGTCTTATTTGGACACATGCCACATCACTGCAAGCATCCAAATGAGAAACGGAGACCAGAACAAAGGAGACCATTAATTGTCACCTCTTATGGAAAATGAGAAACCTGATAATCAAGAAGCAACGTCTAATGGAAGGGGAAAAAAAATTGTTGAATGAGAAACCTGATAATCAAGAAGCAATGTCTAATGGAAGGGAAAAAAATTTGTTCTTTCTGCCCGTTTCTTCACAGTAAAAATAGCCTATGCCTTAGGGGAAAAAAGCCCCAAATACTTCACCGATAAAATAAGCACAAAAGCCCAGTCGATGCTGCATCATCCGTTTTCTCATTTCTTTCTTATCCCTCTCAGCAAATGTAGTCTTTGAGTTATATGCAGTCTCCATTCTTCTTCAAGGAGAAACAAGAGCTGAAAATCAAAGATGACCTGAATGTTCCTAACATTTAAAGTTTTTCATCGTTTAGCTTTAGGGCTTAGATTTGAGGTAACGGATAGATGAAGAGGCACCAACTGACCCAGAAAAGGCCCAAGGCAAATGCTATGTGAGGGTACCCTACTTTGCAGAATTGAGGCATTTTTTAGGCCTACTCAGGAGGTCTAATATCCTCCTGCTTCACTTTGATGGGCAGGTAGGGGATCAGGAGGTGTGAGAGCCCTTACCAGCCTACAGCATTCTTTCTCTTTCTGATTTGCAGCCATCTCTGTCAGTGACGTATTGTGGGTGGAGCCTGAGGAGCAACTTCTCCAGGCGCAGTTCAAAGGGTGGGTGCAATTTTTGCAGTATCAAAATGTAAATAACCTGCAAATATTTTGCGCCCCCCCTTCCAAGTGCGTGGCTGTATGTGATGCAAACAACTCTCGGAGTTGCAATGACGTCACATTACCACCCACTTCCTTATTTGGAGGCTGTCCAACAAAGAGTTTAATGAACAATCCACCCTCACTTCCTGTTCCTCCAGGTGTCGTAAGGAGGCACCTGAGTGGAAAGGAGGGTGGAAGCAAGAGAAAAAATTATGAAAGAAGTCATATGCAGAAATAAGTCTACTCAGAGGTATGTCCCATTGTTAGCAATGGGTCTTACCCCCAGGTAATTGTGCATAGAGCAATGCCTGTGAGTAGTTGGGGATTCAGAAAAACGCATGCTAGAGGTGCTGTATTTTCTTCTCAATAGGCTTGTAAGCTCTTGACATTTGGGAGCTGAAAATGGAACACAGGCTTTTACACAGCTGAGTGGAAACGAGGGTGGAAGCAACAGGAAAAAACAGTATGAAAGAAGTCATATGCAGAAAGAAGTCTACTCAGAAGTAAGTCCCATTGTTGGCAATGGGTCTTACTCCCAGGTAGTAAGGATTGTAGACTTAGTAAAAAGAAGAAAAAGATAACTGCTTGGCAGGATGAACAGAATAATGATCAACCAATACAGTGCATAGATTTTATTCATGAAATACTGGGGGGGGGGGGAGAGGAAAGCTGGAAGGGGACAGACTGCTAGCAGGCAGCCGCCATTTCAGTAGCCAGATCAATTTACATTTACATTTAAGTCTACAATCATTATGGCCATCATTACATTTTTTAACACCTCAGACTGCTACAAAACCTTCTAAAGGTTTGTACTTCGGCACTGAATTCAAGACATTTCTTTTAAACCTAAATTTTTTTTAAAAAGCCTAAAAATTATATAATTCATCCCCCACTGTTTCAGGGGCAACAACAGTCCTATACTCAAAACTAGTAATGGGAATACAGTGGAATGAATTTCAATCACTCATTTAATAAACGTATCCCCAGAGTGTGGATGTAAGCAGATGTACTTCTAATTGTTTATCACTTTGTAAGAGATAAGACCCAATCTAACCAATGCCATGGAAAGGAAGATGAGTAGAGCTGGTTGATCTTTCCTTTTCATCACTTCCCTTGCCATCAAAAGGACCAACTGAAGTCTAACAAGCTATCCTTCACAAGCATCACACACTACTTGGAGAAAAAATTTTTTTTACAATACTCCAGATATTCACTCTTTAAAAAAGAAAACAACGGAAGCAGCTTGGCATATCTTTTAGGGGGCAAGGACTCCTGTGACCCTGGGAGTTTGTTACATACAGCAATTACACTTATCATTTCCATTTACCTGTTTTGAGTGTGCCAGGTGCTTTATACATGTTATCCTAATGTTGTCCTTACAACAACTCTGTATGGTGAGTAGCATTATTCCTGTATTGTAGCTTGCTAAAGGCAACCTAGTGTGTTCAAGGCAGAAGAAAGATTTAAACTGGGAAGTTTTGATTGACAACGGGCAGCCCAATCCTAATTAGTGGTGGTGCAGCCAGGCTACATGGCCTGCGCTGTATCCAGAGCTAGTTGGGAGTCAGCTGGAGGCCTCCTCAGGTGATATTTTTCCCTTTATCTTGAGTAATGCCCCAGCCTGCCCTACGTGGCTACTCGGATCTCCCCCAGCTCAGGGACATAGAATTGCAGGGGGGTGCAATTGCATCAGACAACAAGGCAACAAGCTGAGTGTGACACTAGTGGCCAAAATGGTCAAAACCTTGGTATGTATGAATCATACCACCTTCTTTAAAAACCCAGGCGTGCTGTGGCTTCTGGAAATGACATCACTTCCTGTTGTGACTTTACTTCTGGGGCATCATTTTGCCCTTGGCATCAGGCTACACTTTCATTAGCTATGCCACTGTGCCAGCTATTTAGTTGGCAGAGGTCCGAGCAGACCCGTGTAAGGCTGCCTGGCCCAGGAGGGAGGATAGGATATGGCGGAGAAATCCACAGATCCCACCTCCCTCCTGGGCTCAATTAGCTCCTATTCCCCAGCTCCTCCCCAGCTCTGAAATGCCTCCTTCCCACCTGCCCATCACCCTCCCACACCCCTGCACCGGTTGGTGCAAGTCTTACCTCCGCCGGCAGCCCTGGGTTGGGATGCAGTGTTGGCGAAGGGGGAACAGACCTCCCAGCCACCACTGCTGGCTCTCAAATTGTTGTGAACATGCCCTAAGTCACATTTGCTACATTCTAGGCATGAGCAACAGCTGTTGTACCGACAGAGTGCTCCTTTAAGATTGTGTGCTCTCAGGTTCTTAGCACAAATACTACCCCAATTCTTTTTCAACGTGCATTTGTTGACCCTTCTTCAAAGAAGGTCTAGAGACCCTTCTTACAAAGGAAGCCTACAGAATAAACCTGGCCTTGTGCTTTAAACCCAAATCTATCCTCCCAGACATTTGAATACAATCAATAAAGCAAACAGGAGAATGTGCGGACGGGCGGGGAGATTGTCCACACTGCAAACAGGGACAGCTTTCCTGTGGCTTGGTTTACTAGATGATGATCTATTTATTCATCACCCATCTGTGCTAGAAATCTGATTCCTTTTCTACATGAGGAAAGAAGAAATTGCAGTGAAAACATCTCCACAGTGCATAGCGCTCCGGATTGATTTTGCTAATAACGTAATCTTGTGCTTTAGGCATACAAAAGGAAGCATGGGCTGGCAGTCGTCTTCTCAGGCGTTTTAACAAATCCTTCAGCTAATTACTATTGTAAGTAGCCAAACAACCTGTTGATACGCCAGAGAGGACAACTGCCAGCTCGTTGCAATTGGAAACTCAAATGATGAGTTATCTAACAAATATGTGGCAGATGAATAAAGAACAGGACTTTCTGGCACAGTAGTTTTTAGCACTGGAACACACTTTTTAAAATGGCAATCTAGCATGACCCACATAGCTTTATATTATAAATAATAAACAAATAATTATTAATTATTAATAATAATTGGGTCCCTGTGCTTCCAAGGCTGCTAGAGACCTTACAAATAGTATGTGTGTGTAGTCATTTTGCTAGACTCTCCCTAGAAATGGAGTTCAAGGACTATTTCCCCAAACCTTTACAGTCATTCCAGATACCCAGAAGGCTGAACTGGAAAACAAGATTTGCAGTTAGGGACTTCCAGGCCAGACAAAAGTCTGAAACTAGGTTCACACAAGATCAATGGCATGACAATTACTAGAGAAAATCAGAAAATGTGACATTTTAATTTGAGGGTATGAAGATTATTTCATACCACAAATTAGCATTCTAGCCACGAGAGCGGTCTCTCCATCTGGACTGCCCACTACTGTAATTTTCTTCTGCAAACCAGGCAAGGGTGCTTGCGAAGTTTTTTAAAAGCATATTTCAGAAACTTTTCGCAACCCACCAAAAATCAGCTCATAACCCACTGGTGGTGGGTCCCAACCCACAGTTTGGGAAACACTGACATTTTTACAGGAATCTGATGGTTTCAATTTTGATAGCATTGAGAAGTACAGCGTGCTTATGTAAAACACACAAGGTTACCCTAACTGGCCCAACCAGTTGTGACTAAGGATCCAAATAATGTTCCCCATATGAGGTTGTTTTGCTTGGGCTTTCATAGCTGACTGTTCATTTTGTGAACATTTTGGATAGTGAGGGAAAGAGGAGGCGGCAGAGGCTGTTTTACTGGGTCTAGACCCTGTGAATATCTGTCGTAAGCTGCTTTGGATGGCTTCCGAGAAAAGTGGGATAAAAATCAAATAAACAAATCTTTTAATGTGATTGTTAAATATATTGAAGTGAACTGGCTTGTTTTCTGGAGGAAAAAAAAACCCTCTCAAAACAGCCTGTTCCCTCAAACAAAGAGCCAGCTTTGACAAGCAGCCCATTTCAAGTGGTTCCTAATGATTTTGTTGGTTGATTTTAAAGCTTTCTGAGAATTACTCTGAACTGGCCTCAAATAATCTTCCCTTTGATCCACATACATATAAATTAGATGAATTTCTCCCCCAAAACATTCTTGCTTAAAAATTAACAACTGAGATACTTTTGATCAGCCAGATAAAACGTTCACACACAGAGCGCAACTGAGTGCGCTTTCATGACTGATATAAATTATAAGTAGTCTAAGAAAATGAAACATGCTGTTCTTGGCCACTGCCGAATTCAATTCTACCCTTTTTTTGTTTCAACCTCTTTTTGAATTCAGTTGCGTTAACCTCATAACTCATCATTCTCCCTCCCCGCTATTTATAAAGTTATAAATATATGCAGGAAAACCATATGTTTTGAAAAAGCCCTGGCCCTTCATAACTGGCAGATACCCTCGAGATTCTAATTCCAATCTGTCCTCATAGCTCTTTGAGCTAGGGGGGTGGGAATGGGGTCTGCATTTCACAGTTGAAAGAGTTGAAACCAACCTCTAAGAAAATGAATTTTCATGAATGCATTCCCCAAGCTCAGTGCCGCCTCAGGCACTTGAAACTATCAAGGAGAATGGCTCCTTCAGGGTTTAAACCAGAGATTCCAGATGTGTGTGTCGCAATGCGCAAGGGCATCACAAGGCACTCACCAGGGCTTTGTAGGAAGCTCAACAGCGGGAACAGCAAAGCAACCCTACAAAGAGTGGCAGGAGGCTTGACTTAGGCGGGCAGAGCTCCTGCACGCAGTTTTTGAGTTCTTGAAAAAGCCAGCCCACTGTCCTGAGTCTCTTACCACTGTTCGTAGGGTCACGACTGGCCAGAAGTGGCAGTGACATCATCAAACAATTGCATCACGTGCCATCACCACTTCCTTCCAGGTGCCAGCGCATCCCAACAAAGGTGAGATTGGGAAGCGCTTGCTGAGACCAAGTGACCAAACGCCAGCAAGCATGGGGTGAAAACCAAGCACGTATTTATCTACAGTGAATGGCTTGAATTGTGAGGAACTGTTTGTTACTCGGTGGTAAAGCACAAGCTTTAAATGCAGAATGCACCCGGTTCAATCCGTGGTATCTTCACGGAGGGCATAGAAAAATTCCTGTCTGAAACCTTGGAGGGCCACAGAAGGCGTAAACAGTACGAAGCCAGATATAGACTAATGAGTCTTTCTTAGAGTGCAATCCTATATTGTGCTGGAATGGCAAGGCTGACGGGCCTGCGCCACATCCAGCGCTGTACAGAGGAGGCTGAAGCCTCCCCGGCGCAAGGGCACCAGCCTCCCCAATGCACTCCTTGGATCTGTGCCTGCTAAACACAAGAATCCAAAGCCCGCTCCACCCCCGGGCTGGCACACCTGCCAGCCCGCCCACAACCTGTCCAGAAACACCCTCCCCCCCCCACTCCCTCCCTTATGCCAGCATGGCGCATCGTCTGCGCCAGCCAGCTTCGGCTGGCGCAAGGAAGTCGCAGCCTGGGCACACAGAGACCGGCGCTGCATGCAGTGCTGTTCTCGGTGCATTAGTGTCGAAGCAGGGGCACTTGGCACCCCCACATTGGCGCTAATGCTATAATATCAACACATCATTGCGTCGTCACTAAGGGCAGCCTGGGATTGCACTGCCAGTATAAAACAGCTTCCTATCCTACAAATATACACAAGTTGATATACCAAGCTGTCCATCTGAGTTGACATTCCATTGTAACTAAACAGAATCTGTGGAAGTGAATCCTATTTAATGGTACATCGATATTGTACTGTACTGTATTGGGCCAGAAAACAAGGCTTGAAGAGGGAGGGGATTAGAAATAAAGATGTCCTTTCAGGTCCTTATTACCCTTCTTTTGAGGTGGGATTAACAAAATAAATTATAGGAGCAAAATATACAAGCAATTTCTCCACATTTATGGTTATTACCTTAATTTTATTTTGTCCTGTTTGCTCTTTATGTTTTTGTCTGAATTAAAACAGCAGAATAATTGCCTAATTAATTCGGCTCCTGGACTTCATTTTCAGTTAATTACGGCCAAGTCCTTAACACTTTTAATCAGCCCATTTCTCCCAGTATAGGAAATAACACACTCTCTCTCTCTCTCACTCTCTCTCTCTCTCTCTCTCTCTCTCTCTGTGTGTGTGTCAAGAGCTGTTAGCAGCTTCATTTTTAAATATACAGTATCTCTAACAGCATCTTCTTATGAACTCATTATTATAGCCTCAGCTAAAATATATCTTTTAAAACCTTCACTGTAATGATATTATGTTTTTCCTTGTTACGCTGGAAGGAAATGAAATAAAATGTACATTTAATGCATGTTCCTATCATTGACTTCTGCACAGCAGGAAAAACTAAATTCAGTGGATCACTGAGGATAAAGTGTGAGGAGTTAGGGGGTGCACCAGGTGTTATGACACAGTAAAGAACAAATAAGGTTCAGCTCTCATTAGTATGAGTCAGTTGTCATTTCCATGTATCAGAGCTAATACTAGAACTCTTATTTAATTGTGTGAGTGTCATCCAATTTACCCTTGGTTTTTTGCTGGCTACTGATTTGTTGGGTGACCTGTACTATAGTTAATAAATAAATAAAGTTGATGGGAGTAACACCAACCCTAGTGATAACACTGCATTTAGGTTGCACATATGATATTGTAATTTATTCTGTATGGTTTGGAACAGGAGGCGGTCAATCATGGGGTGGCGGCGCGCCAACGTCCCGCACAGGATGATGCAAACTCTAGTGATGCCACTGCCTGCACTGCATGCAATTCTTATGCTTAAGCACACATTTCACCCCCGAATTATCCACATATGTACAATACATGCAAGTATCCCTCTAAGTAACATCTCAATAGAAGAATGCATTCTATCAGGATATATTAATTTAAAATATTTATATCTTGCCTTTCCTCTCAGAAAATGTGATGCCCAAGTAGCTAGCTAGCAGCAATAATGAAAATGTTATAAATAAAATAAAATCACAAAAGGTAAAAGCAACAAAACAGATAATAAACACTGTAAAAAAAAGCAGCAGTAAAAAACAATAAAAAACAGCAGTAGATATTTATTCTCTCTCTCTCTCTCTCTCTCTCTCTCACACACACACACACACACACACACACACACTGGTTGTTTGACGGACATGAATGCCATAATTGCATAATTCTGAAAAGGCTGTAAGAAGAATATTTTTTTTCTTTATCCAACAGCCATCATGCATCATTTCACTATGACAAAACATGAGCATACCAGTTGCCTTTACGATAACTGGTGTCTGACATTTCTACTTACCTAGTACAAAAACAATGTTTGATTTCTTCAGCTCTTCTGTAAAATCTAAATGAAATTAAAAATCATTTTAATAATTGTTCATACTAACTTTCACAACTGAATGAAGGCTCCTCTACAAGTAGGTTTGTCATGTTTTTGCATCTGTCTTTGCAACTTGAACCATTCTCATCTTCAAACAGCAGTTCATGGGCATTTTACTTGCCTAGTTTTATAACTGCTATTGTATTCATGATAAAAATATATTTCATGAGATCACTGACATATCTATACATAAATGTTCTTGGAATAAAATAGTGTAATGTGTCACAATTTTTTTTCTTGTTACAAAATCACTTAAATCTGTCTAAGTTCATATATAATATTCTGGTCTCTAACAGAAATAAAATTCACAAAAGAGCCATCTGAAATCTGTCAACATTACAGTCAAAAGCTTTAATCCTGGAAAAGTAGAGGGCTTTGCCCAGTGATGGGATCAGCTAATGACTTGGGGGAACGCTGGGCGGGCAGCAGGAAGGCTGGGCGGGACTTCCGGGTGATTGACAGCCTGTCTGTCCGGGTCCACCGCCCGCCGCACGGGCTGCCTTGGCCTTGGAGGGGGCGCCCGCTCGCTGGGGGGAAGGGTGGAGGCCCCCGGGTGCCAGAGCGTGCAGCGGCAGGGCGCACAACCCGGGGGCAGCCTGTGCGGCGGGTGGGTGGGTGGCGGACCCGGACGGACGGGCTGTCAATCACCCAGAAGTCCCGCCCAGCCTTCCTGCTGCCTGCCCAACGTTCCCCCGAGTCATTAGCTGATCCCATCACTGGCTTTGCCCGATACTCAGCAAGATTCATATTCTGGAAGAGCAGTTCTTCCTCCCACTTCCAGCAAAGCTGCAGCCATATTCATTTCAACGAAAAAGGCTGTGAGTACAATCCTAACCTGGAGTTAGGCCAGCACCGTGAGGCCAGCAAAGTCTGGCCATCACAAGGGCCACCGTAAAGTACGTTTGGACCAGTCTTGGAGTCAGAGGCCAGCATCCTCCCTGACTCTGAGCGTGGTTCGAACAACCTTACAGTGGCCCTTGTGCCAGCCAAACTTTGCTGTGGCCTAATTTAGGATTGTGCCCTATGTAAAACTGCATAGAGCTCTAGCACCAGCTAACCTTGGTTACTGGAATGGAGCCACAATTTTTCCCCGAGTAACAGATGAGGTAATCTTTTCAGGCAGTAATGTATGCCTATATTTAATTCTCCAAATTTATTATTTTGAACCCCATTTATATCAGATATTTGAAACTGCATGACTAAGCTGGATAGCAAAGGGTTAGTGTTAGGGCCATTCATGGAGCATGTGGAGGAATTCTGCCACTGCAGCACTATGAAATAAGGATGAGTAACCAGGTTCCACTACTTCCACTAGATCCCTCTCTTAAGGCCAAGTTCTACACCCCACAAGCTTGTGCAATGCAGCAGCACTGATGGAGCGCACACTTCATGCTATGGTGGGGAAATGACCATATGGTCCAGGAGAGGTAAGTTAAAATCTTTTTTACTTTCCATTTTATTTTACTTTTACCTTCCCAGAAAACACCTGGCCTTCAGTGGGTCACTTCTGATCTATGCCAGCGCTTATGGTAGCGTTAAGTCCAAGGAGACTTCTAGGGGTGGGCCCAGGCCAGGAAGAGAGGATAGAATCTTGGCTTGCACTGCTGCTGCTGCTGAGATCCTTCTATTCCCACCCCTAACCTGACCCACTCCCCTCGCCAAACCCGCCATGATCATCTTCCGCTCCACTCTGCTGACTTATCTGTGGCAGCAGTGCAGGACAAAAGAGGTCCAGGGGACTCCAGCCATTTGTCCTGGTAGCTGCAGCCTGCAGAATGGCGGAGCAACTTTTGCACCATCATTTTGGGACTTAGGCTGGATAATCATGAGTTCCGTCAGCATAAGTCGCAGATAGGATTGGGCTGATATGCATTACATTAGGCTATTGCATATTTGACTGTAATCACAGTACACCAAAGGTGTGGGAACTGTGGCAGTCTCACTTGTTCTCATGCCACTGGGATAATGACAACAGTTACGAACTATGTGCAAGGATTAGCTCATGCCATGATTCCTCGCCATACTAAAATTGACCTCTTTGGACCGGGACAATGCTAGCTTGAAGACGAGCTCCAGCATGGATTCACAAATTAGCAGGTGAGAATTTGTCCTAGAGGTGTCTGCGTGCACATCCCTACCACTATCTTGGGCAGAAGATTTAGTCGAGAGGGTTAATGCCTCCATTTGCCTGAAGATAAGAGCTGAAGATCTGAAGGTCGCCAGTTCGGGACAGCCGGAAGTCTCTGTGAGCGGCAGACCTCGTTAATTGCGGCTGATTAACAGCTGAGCTTCGGCTGCCTTGTGTGAGGGGGAGTTGTGCCGAAGTTCAGCCGCTTCTCTGGTGGGAGCAGGGAAGCCGTTTATCAGCCAGCAAGAAGACAAACGGGTGGCCAGAAAGAAGGACTAAATCCAGAAAGATCCGTCTGTATGTGTGTAGTTCGTGGAAGATAGAACATTTCTGTATAAATTGTAAAAACCTTCGGGTTTCTGAATAAAGTCTGCCCATGTAAACCACCTTGAGTTATAGTCATTAGAGAAATCTGGTGACCTAAGAAAGGCGGTATATAAATCCAAGTATTATCATCATCATCATCATCATCATCATCATCATCATCATCATCATCATC
>JAJKFI010019201.1:0-34789 GCA_029204185.1 Lerista edwardsae | reverse complement strand
CAACTCACAGCACCATTTGGCTTTTCCCTCCAGGCAAGTACCATCTTCAGCCTTTGGCTTGCTGGAGGCGCGAGCCTCTGGCAAGAGCCAAAGGGCAAGAGCCAAAGGGCTCTTTGCCCGTGGCTCTTCGCCTGGGGAGCTGAGACTGGAGCCAAGAACATCTGCTGCTGTGCCTGCCTCCCTCAGTGTTCATCTCCCGTGGACCATCAGGCTCCAACCACGTTTTTACTTTTGGAGCCTAGTCGCCTGTCAACAAGCCACCACCAGCCATTTTAACTGAGTGAGTGCTTGTACGAGTGTGACTTCCTGGCCGGAGTGAGAGTCTGGCCAGGAGAGTGGAAGGCTATCCCTGCCTCTGTGAGAGGGGGGCAGGGAGGGAAGGAACGAGGACCTCTGCCTCTGTGAGAGAGAGGCAGAGGCCTGCAGCAGCCCAAGCCTCAGTGTGAGGGGGGTGAGGGCTGCTGCACTGGTTTGTTGGTGGGGAGTGTGTGTGTGTGCGTGTCTGTGTTTTTTAGTCTTTGTATCTGCGCTGGTGGTTGGCTTGCAGGTCGCTCCCGCCGGAATTATGTGCTTGACACCTCGAGGGAGCTCAGGGGAGGGCAGGGAGGCCACCATCAGCAGAGTTACGGGTTACGGAAGATATGGCGGTGGGGGCAGGGCCGGACAGTACAGGAGAAGGAGGGTCAGTCATAGACAGACTGTCCCTCTTTCTGGCCCTTCCCTCATCCCTCTGACCCCTGGTTCTTCTGGCAACAGTCCCCTGAGTCTGAAGCTGCTGCTTCTGAATGCCAGGTCGGTGAATAATAAGACCTCTCTTATCCATGATTTAATCTTGGAGGAGAAAGCCGACCTGGTATGTATCACGGAGACCTGGCTGGATGAGCTGGGAGGGGTTAATCTTTCCCAGATTTGTCCGCCGGGTTTCCGGGTACTTCAGCAGCCACGACTACAGGGGCGGGGAGGCGGGGTTGCGATGGTCTATCGGGATTCCATCTGTCTCACCAGATACCCTGTTCAGCAGTCCACCGGGTTTGAGTGCCTTCGCGTTGTGTTGGAGGGGCGAGACAGAACAGGGATTCTGCTGGTGTACCGCCCGCCTTGCTGCCCAGCAGTCTCCCTGCCTGAGCTGACGGAGCTGGTCTCGAGCGTGGTGTTGGAGTCCCCCCGCCTTCTGGTGTTGGGGGACTTTAATGTCCATGCCGAGGCCCCGGGAACACCTGCAGCTCAGGATTTCATGGCCTCCATGGCAACCATGGGTCTGTCTCAAAGAATATCTGCCCCGACGCATGAGGCGGGACACATGCTGGACCTGGTGTTTACTGCGGGGCAGGTTGATGGTGATCTGGAGGTGGAGGAGATTAAGATCACTCCTTTGTCATGGACAGATCACTGTCTGGTGGGATTTAGGCTCGTTGCGGCTTCTCACCTCTGCAATGGCGGGGGATCACATTTTATGATCCGCCCTCGGAGGCTGATGGATCCAGACGGATTCCTGAGGGCTCTGGGGGATTTTCCTGTTGCCAGAGTTGGAGACCCACCCGGTGCCCTGGTCGACCTCTGGAATACGGAGATGGCCAGGGCCCTGGATGAGATCGCTCCTGAGCGTCCTTTGCCCAGTCGCAGAATCGGAGCGGCTCCTTGGTTTTCTGAGGAGCTGCGAACGATGAAGCGGCAGAGCAGACGACTAGAGCGTCGGTGGCGAAAGACTCGTGCCGAATCTGACCAGACACGGGCTAGGGCCCAATTAAAAGCTTATTCCAGAGCAGTGGTGGCAGCTAAGAGGGCACACCTCTCTGCCACCATTGCATCTGCAGAGAACCGTCCGGCTGAGCTCTTCCGTGTGGTCCGCAGGTTTTTACATCTTGCCCCTCTTATTGATAGGGAGGAGCACACGGAGGCTCGCTGTGACGAGTTCACAAAACACTTTGCAGATAAGGTCGATCAGATCCGGCATGACTTGGACGCCGCTGTGGGCATATCTAGTGGTGTCCCTGGGGAACCTGTCTATCCTACCATTTGGGATTCTTTTCAGCTTGTAGAGCCTGAGGATGTGGACAGGATTCTCTGGAGTGTGAGACCTGCTGCTTGCCCGCTCGACCCTTGCCCGGCATGGCTAATTAGAGCTGCCCGGGGAGGGCTGGCCGAGTGGACAGGGAGGGTGGTGAATTCATCTCTGAGGGAGGGGGTGCTCCCGCCTGCTTTGAAGCAGGCGATGGTTCGCCCCCTCCTGAAGAAGCCCTCCCTGGATCCCACAAATTTAAACAACTTTCGGCCAGTCTCCAATATCCCATTTCTGGGTAAGGTGATTGAGCGGGTGGTGGCGTCCCAGCTTCAGAGGGTTCTGGAGGAAACGGATTATCTGGACCCATTCCAATCTGGCTTCAGGCCGGGGTTCGGGACGGAGACTGCCTTGGTCGCCTTGGTGGATGACCTGCGCCGGGGGATGGACGGGGGAAGTGCGACCCTGTTAGTCCTACTGGACCTCTCGGCGGCTTTCGACACCATCGACCATGGTGTCCTTCTGGGTCGGCTGGCCGGGTTGGGGCTTGGAGGCACTGTTTTGAAGTGGTTCCGCTCCTTCCTGGCTGACAGATCCCAGAAGGTGGTGCTGGGGGAGGCTTGTTCGGCACCCCGACCTCTTAGGTTTGGGGTGCCACAAGGTTCCATCTTATCCCCCATGCTCTTTAACATCTACATGAAACCGCTGGGAGAGGTCATCCGGGGGTTTGGAGTGGGGTGCCATCAATATGCTGATGACACCCAACTTTATCTCTCCTTTCCCCCTGATTCTGAGGAGGCGGTTGAGGTCCTGGATCGCTGTCTGGAGGCAGTTGGGGGCTGGATGCGGGCGAACAAGCTGAAATTAAATCCGGATAAGACAGAGGTGCTTTTGGTTCGGAAATCCACGGCTCGGGTATTGGACTATCGTCCTGCTCTGAATGGGGTCGCACTTCCTCTGAAGGAGCAGGTTCGCAGCTTGGGGGTTCTCCTGGATTCACAGCTACACCTGGACTCCCAGGTGGCGGCTGTGGCCAGGGGAGCCTTTGCTCAGCTTCGGCTGATCCGCCAGCTGCGGCCGTACCTGAGCTGTGCGGACCTGGCCACTGTGACCCATGCCCTAGTGACATCTAGATTAGATTATTGCAATGCGCTCTACGTGGGGCTGCCTTTGAAGACGGTCCGGAAATTACAACTAGTACAGAACGTGGCGGCTCGGGTGGTTGCTGGAGCACGTCGGTTTGACTCTGTCGAGCCGCTGCTTCGGCGACTACACTGGCTGCCGGTTCTGTTCCGGGCCCAATTCAAAGTGCTAGTTTTGACTTTTAAAGCCCTTTACGGCTCGGGTCCGGGGTATTTGAGGGACCGCCTTCTTCCATATAATCCAACCCGTACTCTTAGATCATCTGGGGGGGGCCCTCCTGACTGTGCCGCCACCAGGAGAAGTGAGAGGGGTGGCGGCCAGGAAGAGGGCCTTTTCGGTGGTGGCCCCCCAACTCTGGAACACCCTCCCCTTAGAATTGAGAACTGCTCCCTCTTTGTTTATATTTCGGCGGGGGCTGAAGACCTTTTTATTCCAAAAAGCTTTTAATTGTTGACAGGCTGGCTGGTTATTATAACCCACGGGGCTTGTTGTTTTTTATATTGTTTTTAAATTTGTTTTTAATTGTGTTCTTAATTTTTGATTGTATTGTTTAATTCTGTTTTAATTGTTTTTAATTGTGAATTGTTATATTGTTTTTATATCTATATTGTAATGCCGCCTTGGGTGCCTTCGGGCACAATAAGGCGGGGTACAAATTTAATAATAAATAAATAAATAAATAATGGAGATCACTCTAGATAAGACCATTTGCTTTAAATTTTGATACACCTTAATTAATGGAGAAAATATTATGGCCATATTATGAGGTATCAAAATCATGACTCCGTAAATTCTTACTAGGAGAAAAACAGACAAGTCTACATACAAACTAGCACTCAGTCATTAAGTGCCACTAAGGTTACATGTTATTACATGCTACTTCAAATGTAGAACTCAGCTGTGCATTTAGGTAGTGGCTGGGAAGCGGGAATTTAAAATCAGAATTAGTATTGTGGTGTGATTGTAAAGAGCTAAGGAAGACTAGGCCCTGGCTTGACTCCATTTTGTCAGGCATATAACTTAGTCTTGCAGGAGTGAGCTGAAGCTGCAAAACAACATCAGGTGATAGTAATCAAGCTCACTCCTAAACTCAATCAAGCAGCAACCTATCACCTTCTTGGTCTGCAAAAGGTGTGAGGTTACAGCTGAGGTCAGGGCAGTAAATTCAATCATGGAGGTTCCATCAGCAGATAACGCAATCAGGAGAGGGCGACCTTTACCCTGATTGGTTAAATGGTTGTGCCAAAAAAGGTATAAAAATACCAAGGATTGAAGGAGAGAGTTCATCATCATCCACCATCAAGACTTCAGAGCAGCAAGACTCCTGTAGACCAGATCTGATGAAACATCCACCTGAAGACTTCACTTAGCAAGACTAAAATTATGGTCTTGAAAGCAAGGTAAACCATTAGGGTCCAGTGAGAGACAGGAGCCTAGTTTACTATATTATTTTAAAAGGTATCTCAGTTAATTGCTTGTAAGCTTTCCTTAAGTTGTAAACCCTTGTTATTAATAAATTACAATTAATACAATTAGTGTTTAGTTGTCTTTGGGAACCAGGGGAACCAGTTTGTAATTGGACACGCTTACTAAACTATTGGAAAAGTCCAAATAGTTGGGACTTGTGTAGTCTGGGAGGGCATTTAAAAGTTAGGAGGAAGTAATCTTAACTTTAGGCTCTGACTAATAGCAGTGGTTGTAAACCTTGTTAAAAAAATAGGTCACACCCTGCTGAAAAGAAATCACCACTCATAGTGAACCTGAGTAGGTTATAGGGCATATGAGTCTGGTGGTTCACAGTGATGGAAAGGGCATTCAACACTCTCCCACTGCACTGCAGTCCTGTCAAAGATTGTGTACCTGAAGCTGCTATTAGACCTGGGATTGAAGTTTCTGGCACAATATTAATCATAACTGCAGCATAAGGGAACAGGTTAATACACATCCTATGCAATAATCCCAACCCTGATTCCCAATCCCCTCTGGCTGCTATTTAAAATAAACATAAAAATGAATATGTTTAATGTGACATATAATTTGGCCAATTTCAGTCTAGGGTGCCAAGGCTTTGGTGATGGTAGGAAAGGCTAACATGGAAAAGAAAAAAAAACACGACTGGAAAAAATATTTCCTAGAAAGCATGGTCATTCCGTATGCATATATACTTAACATCAAGTCACAACTGCCTACTCAGTGTAATTGTACCCCACAGTAAATGTGCTACAAGCAGAGCAATTAACTGGTCAAAAGACTGGCGCAAGTCCCTTGTGCTGGCCTCCAGCTGTCGCAACCATGCTGTAAAGCGCATTTGCGCCAGTCTTAGAAGAAATATGACCCATTGCCTGGGCCCAGAGGCCATAGGTAGGCACAGGGACTTACTACACAATCCTATGCATGTCTACTCAAAAGTAAATCCCGTTGTATTCAGTGGGGCTTACTCCCAGGAAAGTGTGTATAGGATTGTAGCTTTAGGCTGGCACTCTGGGAGGGTGGCAGGAGGCATAACAGGTCAGGGGAGGGCGGAACAGGGCAGGCCTGTGGGTGGCCAAGCCCAGGGAGAGGGATAGAGCCAGGATCTGGCTTTTAGGCCGGATCCTAACCCGCAGCCCGACAGTCCCAATTTGGCTGCTTGAAGTTGCACTGCAATTTAGGCATCACAGCTTCGAGTAGCCCCATCTTGGGCACTGCACATTACCCAGGGGGGAGGGCAATATTTCCCCTTTTCCCCAGGCAGTGCAGCAGTACCTTCAAGCCTCGGGCTGGCTATCAGGCAGGTCTGTCATGCAGGCCAGGGTTAGGACTGCGGTGTAAAATAGTTCATTCTGGATTAAGTCCATGTGACTACTCCGACATCAGTTTGAGAGTGCAATCCTAACCTGGAATTAGGCTGGCACAGTTAGGCCAGCAAAGTTTGGCCAGCATCAGGGCCACCATAAAGCGCATTTGGACCACTCTTGGAGTCAGGGAGGATGATGCACATCTGTGTGTTGGTCTCTCTGACTCTGAAAGTGGTCCAACAATGTAGCATTGTGGTACATGAACAAACATAGCACGTTTTACATATATAATGAGAGGTATACTGTTCATTTTGAGTGTATTAATTTTACATCATAGGGACATATGTAAAGACATCCATCTTTCCAAGATGAATGATATATAATGTATTCACTTATTAAAATTCAATTTAAGCTGCAAAATGATTTTTGTGACTGCAGTTAGAGACGACAGTTCCCAATTAGATGGGGCTTCCTGACTGAAGAAAACAAACGCCCTGCATCTGTAAAATTATTCCCACAATAAACACTTGCTGTTTCAAGTTCACCCACCCTCCCTCTTTCTCCTGAACCACTGAGCTGTTCCATGCACTGCTGAAGCAACACAAGGATTCACCGTCCCTCCTAGCAATCAGTGTTTTGATCTGTGGGGACATGAAATTTGTCTGGAACTGAAGGGAATTTGGAAAGAAGAGAACATAAATGGAATAGGAACATAGTCATCCAAAACACTAGGAAAGCCCAGAGCAAAAAAATGTTTGGGATGAGCACAGAGCCACACTGGAAGAAGTGGTCTGACATCACATCCTTTGTATTCTGAGACCTTTGTTTTCAGGACATAAAATATGTGTTCAAACTACTTTCATGATCCCAAGAAAATTTTCCTGCCTTCACCACTGGATTTGAAAAGCTTTGCGGAAAGATATTTTACTGTAGCGATACAAGCTGCACATGGAATGCTCATAATAAATTTATAGTATATTTAATATATTTATATTTATGTGTGTGTGCATGCACGCATGCACGCGCATATGCACACATTCTTTGTGCAGCATTTATTAGAAGATTTATCAGAAGTACAGGAGCACAGGCAGAATGCAGAACTGTGTACTACACCGCTCAAAGTAAAATAGAGTGGAAAGCAATTGACTATCTTTCCAGGGCTGATGCAGCCATAATGCAACCCTAAGGTAAGAGAACAAACATTCCCTTACCTTGGGGAGGCCTTCATGATTGTCCCGCCCATCTCAGGGTGTGGCACACACCCCATTAGCACAGCTGCACCAGCCCTGGAAAGTTGAATAGGATAGGACCTTACAGGATGATATGCAAAATAGAGACATTTTGCTCTATATAAACCATTACCTGGTCTTCAAAGTCAAAGTCAGCATCTGTGATGTCTCCAGGATCCACAGTGAGATTAAGGTCAAGTTCACATGAGCCTAAAATCAGAAAAGAAATTGAATGATTGAAATATGACTTATAGGTTTCACTTGATATAATGGGGCACACAAACATATGACTCCATATACAAGTTGCTGTCTAAGCATTTGATTTTAGTCAAAGGACACTTGTCTATATATTTTCAAGGCACCTGTTTTTAAAAATTAAACCAACTACCAATAATGAATGGATATTACAAATATCTTTCCAGGTTCTGTAAGGATCATGGTCTTTACATCTTTATACAATATTTACATAAACAAGCCCATTCTTCCAAAAAGAGAAGAAATACCAACTGTATCTCCTGCTGTAATAAATATAATGTATTTATTTGAATTAATCATTATTTGAATTAATCATGATTACACATGGGGCAAACATTCCACAAAACAGTGATGGCCCAAGTTGTTGAGTAATCTAGTAATTAATCCAAGACTATTGTGTGTGTTAATTCTATGAATATTTATTCACATTTAAATTCCATGGTGTTCAGTGGGCACAGGGTTTGCAGTCTTATTTAACCAAGGGCTCCCATCCTATCCAACTTTCCAGTGCCAGTTCAGCTGGGTTAACAGGGCATGTGCTGCATCCTGCAGTGGGGGACAGTCACTAAGTCCTCATCATGTAAGGGAATGTTTGTTCCCTTACCTTGGGGCTGCGTTGGCACTGGAAAGTTAGGATAAGGTCCTTAGATTACCAGGAATTTAAAAGCATGGCTAGCAGATCATCTGGCAGCTCAGACTTCAAATGTCTGATCCCCATAGTAAACTTCGGACCATACTGGACAGTCTGTAAAGGTAGCAAGTACCACCATAGAGTATGTGCAAGTTGTGCTACTCTTCCTATCCAAAGTTTTTTTTTTTAAATTTGAACTGGGTCAACTAGGATTTTAATTTTGATTAAAATAAGTTAAGATATGATTTGACATTAATGATTATTATTTTTTACTGAAAATCTTTGGCCCTAAATAAAGATTGGACTACACTGATAATGAAAGATTAAGAATACTAATATAGATTATATATTTGTTTTGAATACTATAGGAGGCTTGCCTTGGTAATAGCTTATTATTAATAATGTTTCAAGAAATGTATTGCAGTTAAAATAGATTTTACTTTAGTGATGTAATCTCTCCACAACCTTTTGTGTATACCTTGTGTTATCCCCCCCTTCCTCTTCGTACAAATGTTTCCCCTTACCCATTACTGTATAGTAGAAAAATAAAATTATTATAGAAAAAAAAACAAACTAGGATTTTAATTTTGGATCTGGGAGTGATCATACGGTTTTAAACCTATCTTTTAAAATGATTTTTGTGTGCACTGAACCAGTAAGAAATATCAGTAGAATAAAAATAATGATAAATAATAAAAGGATTCGACAAGAAAATGGAAAATGGACTCAAAGAACACAGAAATTCAGAATTATACTCGTATCATGCCCCTTAATTGCGTCTGCCCACTAGAGGACAAGAGGAAGGCTATATTTAAATGCCGGATTTAAAGTTGAAATGAATGTAATTTGGCCACATATTCTAGCAGGCATACCTCCTCCATCCCACTTAATCTGACACAATGCTTAGTCAGTGGCCGTATTGGCAGCTGCATTCAAGAACCACTAAATAAGCTGGAGATGAAAACAAGTACTGTATAGATATGTTGCCTAAAGCTGTTCATTAGGATGCTAGCTATTATCATAACTGAAGAGTTTCACAGGACTCTCAATAAGCCTGTTGCAAGTCATCTTTTTGGAGGCAGTTTCTCCTTAGACACAAATAGTTCCCAATGTAGTGATGCACATAGAGTACTTTTTTGAGCTTTGCCTTTGACATCAGTGGGGAACTACTTTGTGTTCTTAAAGACAAGGGCCTCCTTGAGTGCTCTGCTCTATAGACACAGAGACTGTACCAGCCTATGTATTCAGAGCCTCAAGGAGCAGGGAGGGAGATTCTAGCCAATTTAGATATGAACACCACTTTCCTAGTTGGGAAGCCTTTACAGTCCAGTTACTTTCATTTAAATCAACTGATTTAAAGCAAGATTTAAAACAAAATAATGTTCACTGAGAGACAGCATAAAAGAGACCATATAAGATACAATCATACTGTGATTTGTGCTGAACATTGAATTGCTAGAGTTTTGAAGGTACCAAAAACCACACACATTTTTTTTAACCCTGCTGTCTGGATCCCTCAGTTCTTTCCTTATCTAGCCAACCATTACTAGGTGGGCTAATTCCATCACAACGTTGCATATCACACTTGGGGCTGTAGTGGTCCTGCATAACATTCATAACAAAAAGGTAAACATTTCCTCATGACGGAATGGTCTAGTTGTGACCGGCTGTAGGGGGTGGTGCTCATCTCCGTTTCTAAGCCGAAGAGCCGGTATTTGTCCTAGGACAAACTTCCCTGTTCATGTGGTCAGCATGATTATATGCCAAGTCACAGGGAACACCGTTCCCTTCCCACTTAAGTGGTACCTATTTATCTACTCGCATTTTTGGGTGCTTTCGAACTGCTAGGTTGGCAGGAGCTACCTAACACCAATTCTCTATTGGGCTGCTACTTCTAATGGTTCAAAGCAGTGGCGTAGCTAGCCAGGGGGCAAGCTTCTCCAGGTGCCCCCCCTTGGGAGTAGTCAACTCCCTGGTCCATGTGCCACCCAGGGCCAGATTAGCAGAATGCCGTACCCACTCATCTGGAACCTCCGGAACCTTGAGTGACATTCATGGAGTCTCTGAAAGTGTTCTGAAGCTTTCAGAAGGCCTTTAAGCAGTACTTCCAGTTTTCATTGGAAAATGTACTGTTGAAAGGACTCCCAAAAGGATCAGAATGCTGTCAGAGGCCCTGCAGCTGTCGTGTGCAACCTGCCAGAGCCTGGCGGTGGCTCTGAAGGGCAGGCAGCAGCAGCTTGTGGGGTATCCACCATGGTGCCCTTGACCATGTGGCCCCCTGGACCCCCCATCAGGTATGCTTCTGTTCAGGAGAGAGATGACACCACTAGTGACCAAAATTGTGAATATCACAGTTTTTAGGAACACCATTTGATGTGTAATTTCATGCAGAAAATAATGAAACAAGCCATAGAAGATTTAGTTGAGAGGGTTAATGCCTCCGTTTGCCTGAAGATAAGAGCTGAAGATCTGAGGGTCGCCAGTTCGGGACAGCCAGAAGTCTCTGTGAGTGCCAGACCTCGTTAATTGCGACTGATTAACAGCTGAGCTTCGGCTGCTTTGTGTGAGGGGGAGTTGTGCCGAAGTTCAGCCGCTTTTCTGGTAGAAGCAAGGAAGCCGTTTATCAGCCAGCAAGAAGACAAAGGGGTGGCCAGAAAGAAGGACTAAATCCAGAAAGATCCGTCTGTATGTGTGTAGTTCTTGGAAGATAGAACATTTCTGTAAAAATGGTAAAAACCTTCGGGTTTCGGAATAAAGTCTGCCTATGTAAACCGCCTTGAGTTATAGTCATTAGAAAAATCTGGTGACCTAAGAAAGGCGGTATATAAATCCAAGTATTATTATTATTATTATTATTATTATTATTGTTGTTGTTGTTGTTGTTGTTGTTGTTGTTGTTGTTGTAATGTCTGTATGTCTGTGTCTTATCAAAAAGTAAGGCCAAAAAATCAGAAAATAAAAATACAGTACAACTCTTAGGTAACAAAAAAATTTATTTCCTTAACACAAAACAGACCAGTTAGACTGATTGTTCAAAGAGTCAATGAGATATAATAATATCTCATGGAACATGAGAACAGCATGGAACCAACAGGGTTGCAAGCTCAAGGAGGATCTTTCCCTATGTTCAGTGCTTGTAATTTCAAGCAAAATGTGACTGCATGCACATAATGCAAAGTCGGCTTGTATTTGCTGAGATAACACACTGTTCTGCTCTCAACCAAAGGAGTTTAATTATTCACACATAACATTCTTTTGGGACATGGTGGCACTGCGGGTTAAACTGCTGAGCTGAGCTTGTTGACCGGAAAGTGGGCCGTTTGAGACCACGCAACGGAGTGAGCTCCTGTTGCTTGACCCAGCTCCTGCCAACATAGCAGTTCAAAAGCATGTAAAAATGCAAGTAGATAAATAGGTACCACTTTGGTGGGAAGGTAACGGTGTTCCGTGCGCTACGGTGTATAGGCATGCCGGCCACATGACCATGGAAGCTTGTCCTTGGACAAACACGGCTTTTTGGCTTAGAAACGGAGATGAGCAGCGCCCCCTACAGTTGGTCACGACTAGACCATTCGGTCATGGGGAAACGTTTTTTTAACATTCTTTTAATATGGCAAGAGGCACTTTTTCAAGTGGTGTCCTCTTATATTTAGCAGGAGGAGAGCAATTGTCCCTCTTCACCCCAGCACAGTGTCTTTCTCATGGCTGTTGCTGGTGGTGTTCTCCATCTTTTTAGATTGTGAGCCCTTTTGGGACAGGGAGCCATTTAACTTTAATGTTATTATTTGCCTGTAAACGGCTTTGTGAACTTTGTGTTGAAAAGCGGTATATAAATACTAGTGATTGATTGATATTCTTTTCTTTAATATTTGTCTTTCAACTTCTCCACTGGTTCTGATGATAATACTTAAAGAACATTTTCAAAGACTGTTGATTGGCCTACAGTTCCCTGAAAGAATATAATAAATAGTCTCAGAAGACTATTTGTTATATGTCTTTTTCATTTATGAAATATAATCTGATGGGATTCACAAAAACAGTCACGAAGGACTGTTTGCACACACATTTGCTGGAGAAGTTATCTGAAATTTGAGCAAGAATAACACATGGTTGCTGAAAAAAATATTAAAGACCATCGAAGTATAAGAATGTTTCATTTTTGTTCTCAGGTGTTAATAATACAAACATTTATTGAATCTTTAAACTACAGAATTTCATGACAAGTTGTTGCCCATAGCAACAGCCTTATTATATGTTGGGGAACAACAAAGAATAAGAATATCATTACTGACTATGAAGGCTGAAAATAGTTCTTTTTAAAAATGTCTTCCTTTTTTTCCTACCAATTGTTCGAATGTAGCTACCTGCAAAGGATCTTATAGGAAGGTCAACATTTGACATGCTATATACACATTACAATGGCAGCTTGTGAGTTTGATTAGAAACAATGGAAGAAGGAATTACATTGGCAGTAGAGAGGCAGAGCACACTGGGACCAAAAAGTTGCTTTCCTGAAGTCTTTGACATGCACACAAAGTCTTTTGACTCTTGTCATTGCTACTTGTGCAAAAAGAAAATCATAATTCAGGTTGTCTCTGTGGTCTACTGGTCAGGTTCAGTACAAAGAACAGCACAGAGAAAGAAGGTAGGATGGGCTGAAACGATAAGTTGGCCACTTTCTGCGAAAAAAAGTCTATACAGACAGTTTTTGCATTTCCCCACATTTATGTGATTACTGTTGCAGCCCTGGCCCACGTGCCACCTGGAACTAGGACCGTAGACTACTGTCCCCTTCTGCCCGCTGCTGCTGCTACCCCTCAACTCACCTGGAGCATTGGGTGACATCCATGCATTCTACAGACTTGCCAAAGGCTTACTGCAGCCTTTGGAAGGCCTCTAAGCATTACTTCCAGTTTTTGGCAAAAACCGTAAGTAATGTTTTAAAGGCCTTTAGAAGGCCTGTGGACACTGTAAGTAAGTCTTTGGAGGGCCTGCAGACATTGCACACAATCAGCCCAGCCTCGGGAGGGTCCTGGAGAGTGGGCAGTGCCATCACCCAGGTCCCTGTGACCCCCTTGGAGCCCCCAGGTAGGTCCGTCCCTGTGCTATTATACACTAACCACATTATGCAGACTCAGATATTAATATTACGGTGGTTTAAGAAATACCATTGTTAGTGTAGGAGTGGGCATCCCCCACAAAGTAGAAAATGTGGGCTGCTGATTATATGTTACCAAATCCAACAGAGGAATCCATGGAAGAAACTGCTTAATTCTTGCACATTACAATGACAGACAATCATAGGCACTGGCAAATGGTTGTGTGCCTACACAATTTGAGTATGTGAATAATCGTTTCACATTATGATCCATACATGGTAATAGTAATCTTTTTTTTTTACAGTAGCAACTCTCAGGATTTGGAGGGTGCATTGGAGGACGTTCTGACTTGGCTCTCAAGCCCTGATGCAGTTCTAACCAGCAGTATTAGAACCATGATGCTAGTCATTATATTTTAAATAGGGTACTAAACACATAATCCCAGAAAATCCATTTTATTTTGTCACATTTTAAGTACCTTTTCATAAGTGCGAACATCCTTAGAGTTTGAAAACATGAAGTCCTGTGCAACAAAGTCCGAGCCTAGAATTTTGGAATTTGGTACTGAAATAGCCATTAACTGACCTGCTACAGCATCTTTAGTGGGCAACAGCTTGCTGTCAACTGCCAGGCTTATGTCATGGAATACGTCTTCCTCATCTCTGTCAGCATCAAACTGGTAAAAGAAAAGGGAATCAGACACTTTGGAATAGGGTTGGATGCAAAAAAAATTGTTTGGATGCTATAGTATAATAAAGGACTTATCCAAACTCTTCGCCGCTGCTAAGAATAACTCTGTGAAAATAATTCATGTGAATGTCCCTGACATTATGGATTCATCTTTTACTTTACTTGGCTGCATCAGTTACCTACATAACAATAAAAATAGTATATCTCCTTTAGTTTTGATATACAATATAATTACTGGATGGGCCTATGAAGGTATTTTGTCAAGGAATTGCTTATTTGTGTCAAAACAGGGCCCATTAGAGGGGGTTCAGTGGGTAAAGAACCTGGGCCCAGAGTCAAAAAGGGGGCCCAGGAACCAAAGGAGGGGCCCCAGAAACGTCCTAGGATCTTACGTTTTCCTATCTCACCAGGACTTGTTGCCTATGAGGAATCTGTGCAGTCCCACCCTGCATGGCCTCCACCGTTGCCTGTGCTGCATTGCATGGCATTCCTGGGGGAGTCAAAACACTAAGTTTTGTTGAAGCCTGAAGTCCTGTGTAAACCGGTCCCGTCCCCTCACCTTCAGAGCCATTTGCGGCTCAGAGAACAAAGCCTCCAAGCCACAAATGGCTCTGAAGGAGGAGGGCAGGAGCTCAGGCTCCTACAAACCTTAAGTGTTTTACTCCCCTCTAGGAGTGCCACTGCTGCACCAGCTGACTTGCTGCTGCACCAGCCTAGAGTGACACCAGCCACAAACATGACACATTTGCAATAACCCTGGGGACGTGGTGGCGCTGTGGGTTCAACCGCTGCTGCTGGGCTTTCTGACCGGAAGGTTGGGAGTTCGAGACCATGCGACGGAGTGAGCTTCCCTTGCTTGTCCCAGCTCCTGCCAACCTAGCAGTTCGAAAGCACGTAAAAAATGCAAGTAGATAAGTAGGTACCACTTCGGTGGGAAGGGAATGGTGTTCCATGCGCCACGGCATATAGTCATGCTGGCCACATGACCATGGAAGCTTGTCCTCGGACGAACTCCGGCTCTACAGGCTTAGAAACGGAGATGAGCACCGGCCCCTACAGTTGGTCACAACTAGACCATTCTGTCATGGGGAAACCTTTACCTTTTTAAGCAGTGCCAGCCTGCCAGCACTTCATCTGAGCCCCCAGCTGCCTGCAGAGGTAAGGAATATGCCGAACAGCACAGGGGACTGGGGAGTGTGGAATAGAAGGGGTCTTTCCAGGTTGGGGTGGGTGGAACGGGCAGATTATCCCTGGGAGGACTTTGCCATATCCTATCCTCCCTCGTAGGTCTGGGAGGCTGCTTGGACTTGTGCCATTGAATTAGCTGACACCATTCCGAGTAGCCCCACTGAGCAGACTGAAGCATTTCTCTGGGAAAGGGGATGAATATCCCCTTATCCCAAGGAGACTCCCAGCCTTTTCCTTACCTGCACTAAATACAGTGTGGCCTGCCCAGACCATCTGCACAGATTAGGATTCCGCTGCCCATGACTGATGCATTTTTGAGACCAGCCTACCTTTTTGGAACAGAGAGGTTCCATGATGAGAGTTTAGGTCAAACTGGGTTATAAGTCCCACTGAACTAAATGGGGTTTTCTTCTGAGTAGACGTATAAATGTGCACTTGGTGCCATAATGAAAGCTACATACAGACACAAATTGACAAATTTTGTCTGGTCTTAGTAACAAAGTATTTTCAAGTATTATGTGAAAAATTGGCTGTCATTCTGAGTTCCACAAAGGCAAATGCATTCCTTTTGCACCCACTGCCCTGACAAGCCATTTACAGGGTAAAAATTTACATAATCTGTTCCTGGTTAAATGTAATTGGTTTGCATTTCAAATCAACCCTGTTTCTAATGCAAAAAACATTGTGTGCAATGCTGAATTCATTTATGACCCACTGACCTAACATGCTTGGGTTCACACTGTAGTTCAACTGAAAGTACAAATGAAATTGCTGAAGAGCCAACTGTTAACCAGAAACAAAGCTCTCTTGCAAGCTCTCGCTTAATGAGTACATTCTCCCTTTGTAATTGTTATATTATTTCAGGTCAAAGTTGAAAGCTTGGAAGTAAAACTAAACTAGAAGCTATATTGAAGAATTACTACAAATCATAGCTTTAAACACTCTGATCTAAATGAAAATACTCTAAAATGATTATGTGCTTCAAGTTTAAATAGCAATAACCAGTAGTGGGATCTGCAAATGAAGAGGTGGAACACTGGGTGGGACTTACGCGGGACTTACGCGATTGGCTGCCCGTCCGCTCCGTTCTGACACCCCCCTGCCCGCCGCGTGGGCTGCCCTGGCCTTGGAGGGGGCACCTGCTCACCCAGGGGGGAAGGGTGACCCCCACCCTTCCCCCCGGGCGAGCAGGCGCCCCCTCCGAGGCCAGGGCAGCCCGCGCGGCGGGCAGGGGGGCATCGGAACGGAGCGGACGGGCTGCCAATCAAACGGTAGTCCCGCCTAAGTCCTGCCCAACATTCCCCTTCTTCACTTGCAGATCCCACTACTGGCAATAACCAAGAATTGTGATGGGCTATACACACTTACCTGGAAGTAAGTCCCATTGAACATAATGAGATTTACACTACAACACTATGTGTATCTACTCTACAGTAAGTCCCATTGTCATCAATGGGGCTTACTACCAGGAAAGGAATCCTGGTACTATTCCTTACTACCTAGAATTCTACTTACTTACTTACTTACTTACTTACTTATGTACTAGGAATCCTTACTACCAATCGGGCAATCCTACAGGAAGTCAAGCCTGATTGCTCCCTGGAAGAACAAATCCTGAAGCTGAAGCTCAAATACTTTGGCCACCTCATGAGAAGAGAGGACTCTTTAGAAAAGGCCCTCATGCTGGGAAAGATCGAAGGCAAAAGGACAAGGGGACGGCAGAGGATGAGATGGTTAGACAGTGTCACCGAAGCAACGAGCATGAATTTGGGCGAACTCCGGAAGCTAGTAAAGGACAGGGAGGCCTGGCGTGCTGTGGTTCATGGGGTCACAAAGAGTCGGGCACAACTTAGCAACTAAACAACAACAACAACAACAACAACAACAAGGAAAGGATACAGCTCTAGGGGCTCAATCCAAATGAGCAGGGACAGGATACTTCCAAATAAGTTTTTGCCTATTAATCGATTAAAAGCTTATGAGACTAATTTTTATAAACCAGCGATTGAAACCTACTTATTTCAGAAAGTGTTTGGGATGGAAAAAAACAGACACATCTTGCCGTGAGGTTAAGACGGAAATAATGAGAAGGTTTACATTGTAATGAGTGAGTATTATGTGATAAACTGAGGGAGAAAAGCCATGCTGCAAAATCATGGCTTATGATTGTAGTTTACCTCCTTTTTAAAATGTAATGACAGCTGTGCTGAGTGTTTTTGACAGACAAAGTCTATTTACTCTTCTCTTTTTCCCTCTCTAAATACATTCTGAACCAAACAGCTTCTAATGTGTTTTGTTTTTCACTATACCCACTGTATAGTATGTGTTCCCACCACTGTTAATGCAGTGGAAAAGTTGTCTTCTGTTTTTCCTCAAGCTGTCATCAGAAATTATTATATAATCTAATAGTCTATACAGGAATGTCCTAAACAATTAGGAACAAAAGTGGCATTTAACAAATGTTAAAGCTCTCCATAGTTTGCCTACCTATTGCTTACCTGGACTGGATAAAAGCTAGAAGTTTTGACTGGTTCTCTCTAAAGGTAAAAATGCATGCTGCTTTAAATGGGTGTGTTGGCCTGGTACATTTTCGGAATAAACCGTGGGGGCTGGGGGGCGGGTTTGGTTCATATCAAGATTTCATTCCTAGTGCAATTTTGCATAATTTGCATGTTTCCAGATCTGTTTTTACCAAAAAATAAAAGGAAAATGCTGGGTTGACAAGTATTCAAATATGAGCTTAAAACAAGGAACTGCCTTTATATGGTTTGAGACCTAAAGCCTGCGAGATCTAGTCCAAAATGGCAGTGGCTTTTTAATGCCTCAGGTTTAGATCACTGTTACTTGAGATACTTTGCATAGGTGCCATTTCCAGTTTAAGCAGGGACTCTGCTACCAAACTATGGCTTCTAAATGGTTCAGTCTCTCCACCTCTTCCACAACTGATGACCTTTGGAGCTTCAGCCATCCAGCCTCCCATGGAGTAAGGCTAGGTCTGTAGATAGAAAGTTATTTTTCCCCAATACGACTGAAATATAAAACAGAGACCCTATACTGCTGAAATTTTCAAAATAAAAAGCATATACTCAAATAAAGGCTCTTTTTTTCCATTGCTACCTTTTAGACCAATTCGTAAAGGTAAAGGTAAAGGTAAAGGTTTCTCCACGACCGAATGGTCTAGTTGTGACCGACTGTAGGGGGCAGTGCTCATCTCCATTTCAAAGCCTGTAGAGCCGGTGTTTTGTCTACACCGTAGGGCACAGAACGCCGTTCCCTTCCCACTGAAGTGGTCCCTATTTATCTACTTGCATTTAGGTGCTTTCGAACTGCTAGGTTGGCAGGAAACACCAATTCATAGCACTCGCTTATCTAGACAGCCTAAGAGTTAAGTTTACATGGTAGAGAAATCCAAAGGAAAATGATGCTACTGCTGTCCCTATGTACACACTCTTTGACGACTTCTCCATTTCAGAGAAGCTGAAAAGGAGAGGTGATGGTAGCAGCGGTGATGGAAGTCTTCTTTGGACTCAATTGTGTACCACCCACACTGGTGTAGCAAATGTACCGTTAGGCATGTCCAACGTGGACAGTAAGCTCTTACTGCCCATGCTAAGCCAGCATTGTCTACGTGCCCCTGCAGAGCTAGTGAGCGATAAGTTTTACCTTCGCCAACGCTGCACACTCTCTGTAGAGGCGAAGAAGGTGGAATTGTTCAAGGAGAGGGTGGAGCGGGGGTAGTGGTGGAACCAGTGTCAACCTTCACCCCAGAATCCTACCCTTTGGTTTGGGCTGCGTGGCTAAATAAAAAGTGCAGACGGACACAAGGAGACCCATCAACAGGTTTCCGGGCTTACCTGGGGAAGGGGACAAATGTCCCCTTCCTCCAAGGAGCCTCCAGCGGCTGCCTGGCTGCCACTGGATGTAGCAATAGCCTACTGCTGCACCAGCAGCAGCCAGACAGCTCAGGATTGGGGTGTAAGTTTGCCCACCTACCTCATCTACATGTGAGGAGGATGCCAATGGCAGTAGTGACCCTTTTCCCACTTAGGGATAAAAACTAACCTCAGCTTGCCCAGCTCACCTGTTTCCCCCTCCTAGCTCTGCTTTGAAATAGAACAATAGATCAGGAAGGATAGTGGCAGAAATGGAAGTGAAGCAGTGTTTCTCTCTATTCCTTGTTCCACCCCAATCCACCATCTTATTTCAAAGTGGCAAAGCAAGAAGGAAAAGAGAAGAGTCAATCAACTCTTAATATACCAAAAGATCACGAAGTGGCTTACAGGCAAAATAAAGTTAAATGATTCCCTGTCGCAAAAGGACTCACTATCTATATATATAAAAGAGAACGTATGTTTGTACATGTGTTTGTACGTTTGCACGTTTGTACATATGTTCCGCATAGGCTCCACAACGCCTGGACCGATCGACACAAAACTTGGCACGCATACACCTTGCAGCCTGGTGACAAACACTGTGGGGGTCACACACCCCTAGGACCCCCCGGAGGGTGCAGGGGGGTTTGAAACGTCAACAGGATCACAAACGGCCGACATCGGTGTTGAATCCGTCGTTTCCAGGGTCACCGAGATGAGTGGCGACGCCCACAACGCCGTGTGACTCCGGGTTCGGCCCCCCCCTTCAGCGTGGGAGGGCAAAAAGGGGTGGAAAACAAACCGTCCACCATGCCCTCCTGCAACGCCTGGAGCGATTGACGCCAAACATGGCATGTGTGTGCCTTGCAGTCTGGCGACAAACACTGCAGGGGTCAGACCCCCCTCACGCCCCTGAGGGTGGGGGTACGCGGGGGTCCCCGCGTGAAAACGGTCAAAAACGGCCGAAATTGGTGTCAAATCCATAGTTTCTGGGGTCGCTGAGACGAGGGACGACGCTCCTGACGCTGTTGGAGTCTGAGTTGCCCCCCCCCCGGCGTGGGGGGGCAAGAAGGGGTACTAAACAAAACATCCGCCATGCCCCGCTGGAATGCCTGGACCGATTGGCACCAAACTTGGCATGCGGATGCCTGGAGGCCTGGTGACAAACACTGCGGGGGTCAGGGCCCCGTAGCACCCCCGGGAGGGTACACAGGGGGCCCCACGTGAAAATGGTTGAAAATGGCCGAAATTGGTGTCGGCTCTGTAGTTTCTGGGACCACCGAGATGACTGGCGACGCTACTGATGCCGTTGGAGTCCGCATTCGGCCCCCCGTCAATGAGGGGGGCGAGAAGGGGTACGAAACACAATGTCCGCCATGCCCTGCTGGAACGCCTGCACCGATTGGCATCAAACTCGGCATACGGATGCCTAGCGGCCTGGTGACAAACACTGCAAGGGTCAGGGCCCCATGGCACCCCCGGGGGGGCTATGCTGGGGGCCCCACGTGAAAATCGTCGAAAACTGCCGAAATCTGTGTCAGATCTGTAGTTTTTGGGGCCGCCGAGACGGATGGCGACACTCCCGATGCCATTTGAGTCCACGGTCTGACTTCGGATACTTTGTTACCCAGGCAACAGCGGGTTCAAATTGCTAGTAATAATTAAAAAAACCTACCCAAAAATCACAATCTAAGTATAGTAGATAATTTTTAAAGATGTTCTATCTCCCACAGGTAGATACACACAGAGCGGGGGGAAGATACAAATTGGTTTCCCAATATACCTCATATGAAGTAAAACTCATATACACACCGTTGTTATGATCTATACAAATAAGGTATGTTTATTTTATGGATAATGTAGTATGAAGAATGTCTATTTTTTCAAAATGCTATTAGATTTTCATTGTTGGGGCTGGCATTTAGGATTAAGTAAGGGTAATTTTAGCTTTAATATTTTCTATCCATGTTGGAATTCTATGTTTCTGGCCAAGTGTTGGGGGCTTAATTAAGTAGTGTTACCTGCCTAAAAGCCTTTGCTCAAGCCAATGTGTTTGGCTAGACAAAGATACAGTGATCCAGCAAAGTTTAGCTATTGCTGCCTAGCCAGCTAATTCCCCGACGGAGGACAAAGGCTTCCATGGCTAGCCAAAGATGGGTTTCAGCCTCTCCAATCAAATATAACTATACTACCTCTATTTCCAGACAAAAATAAATGAGTAAAGCTTCCTTATGGAAACCCAGCTGTATTGTAATTTCTTACAGCCTCTGAAGGAGAAACTTAATGTGACATAAGAGGTCCAGATTTTGATCTCCCAGCATATTTTTGCTTAAAATCAGCTGTGTGGAGGATGGACTGGAACTCTGAAGTAAAAAAGGATTTGATGCTTGCTCCCTATGCTGTTTTTACAGATCAACATTGTTTTCCAAGCTGCTATTAGCCTCCAGGAAAAGAAAGCTGACAGGTATCTGTCCTTATTTTATTTTATTTTGCACCACAGTTTATAGCAGCTTGAGGAGAGGAAGGTAAAAAAAAAATCAGGAAATGGGGGGGGAGTTACTTTCCTCCCCGGTTGCCATAACCCTCTCTCCCCACAGATGCTTTTTAGTAAAGAGAATCACAGATTCCCATGTGAATTGACTTCAGGCCCAAACTAGACATATGCAGAAATGTACAGTATATGTGCAGCATTGCTGATATAACCATGTGGGGGATCAATCTGTCAAACTACTGTACATGCCACATGGAGTTGCATTACAATCACGGACATGAGTTGCTGAATGTACAGTTGGCCCAGGTAATACCAGCACACGTCCCCTTTATTGCCTCCAGCAAAAATATTAATCTGCTAACAATTTTCTTATTTAAGAAGGGTAATGCCAAGTTGCCAATCTTTCTACTATAAATGGTTATTGGTTTCTACCTGGGATTTAGTACATTTTTCTGCAATCCATATTCTTTTAGTTGTGATATTTCTATCTCTTTTATATTTTTTAAAAGTAATTTTGTTTTTTTGATAATTAATCTTTAATTCTGCTACTTCTCCATAGTCTCTTATTTCAGTGTTTGATTTGGATTTTCTGCTATAAAAACCATCTGCATATGCTTGTAATTTATAAGTCTCATTTTGTATTTTTATTCCCCGTACTCTCTCATCAGCTCTCACTACATTATTTAAAATTTCCAATGTAAGAATAAATAACAGTGGCGATAGCGGACATCCTCTAAATATTTTAAATATTTAAATGGAGAGGAGTACTATATTGATATATAGAAGTCAAATGGTAATTAATTCCTTAAAATTTTCATTGCAAGTTCATCACTGAGGCTGCAATCTTATAGAAACTGTCCAAGGAGTAAGCCCCACTGAACCTAATGGAGTAATGTACCTTACTACCAAGTGGACATGCATAGGATTGGGCTGTGATCAGTGGCGTAGCTAGCCAGAGGATGGGGGTGGCTAGCCTGGCCACTGATTGGCTGGTGAAAGGCGGTTCTGGGAGAAGGGCGAGCGGGTGGATGGGAGAAACTGGGCGGGGAAGGGCGTGCTGGCTTGGGGAGGGGGGTGGGGCTGGGATGCAGCTGTTAGTTTGTGCCACTATTAAGAAAGGTTAGGGGGATGGTGGCCAGAAGTAGGGGCTTCTTAGTGATGGCACCAGTATCGTGAAATTCCCTCCCCTTTGAGTTGAGAACAGCTTGCTCATTGTTAACCTTCCAGTGAGGCCTAAACAGATTTTTATTTCAGAAAGCTTTTAATGCCCTGTAAAAGAAGGAGATGGCTGCTTTTTAAAAGTAATTTATTCAATGTTTTGATGGTTTTTACTGCATATGTTTACATCGATTTGTACATTTATATATCAGCTTTTATTATATATGTTATAGTTTCATAGTTTTATTTATATTGTAATTGTTTTTATTTATCTTTTATACATAATTGTTAGCCGCCGTGAACGCCCTCCAGGAAGAAAGGGAGTTATAAATTGAATAAATAATAATTAATAAACTTTCTAGCACTGATGCAACTGTGCCAACGGAGAATGCACTGCATCCTGCAATGGACAGGAAGTCAAGGAGGTCTTTTCAAAGTAAGGGAATGTTTGTTCCCTTACCTTGGGGCTGCATCGCAGCTGCATCGGCACTAAAACGTTGGATAGGAGCGGGCTGTGAATTGTAAGTGCAGGGGAACTTGTGGGGAATATTAACTGCGTTTATATTTTCTGGCCATTATTATTATTCATTTAGGGTGCAATCCTGAACAGCGCTGGATTAGCAAGGCCAGCCGGCCAGTGCCAAATCCAACACTGTTCAGGATGGGCATGCGCTCCCGTACTGTACGGGAGGCTCCAACCTCCCCTATGTGCTTCTCAGATCTGCATCCGCTAAAGATCTTGGGGTGCAGATCCGAGGAGACCGTGCAGCCCGAATTGGGGCCGCACAGCCTCGCTGACGGGCTTAGGTGGTCACCGTACGGCCACCTCCCAAGCCTGCCCAGGTCCCGCACCAGTCCCACCTCCCGCCTCCCACTGAGGCGAAAAGGGACGGAGAATCCCTTGCGCCGACCAAAGACAGTCGGCGCAGGGGAGGCGCTTCATCGGTGCTCTGAAGCGACACCGCTGCTCGGTGCTCACAAGCCAGTGCTCTGCCCCTTGCGTCGACGTGATGACGTTGCATCAACGCAGGGGGGCGCACTAGGATTGCACTGTCATTACAATTACTCAGCCTTACCTACCTCACAACATTCTCAACACATAATTCTGCATTCCCAACAATAGTTGTTTCCAACAATTCCCAACGATAGCCAGATAGTTGTCTCATGTTTTTTCTGTTGCCCCAAACTTTATTTGAACTCTTATCTCCACCTCAGCGTTTCTGTCAAACAATCCAAATCAAATGTGAAGAAAGGCTTGTTGCACAATCCTTCTTGTTATGCCTAGGGTGGAACTTCACATTAATTCTGCAATTGTGTAGTTCCAACTGTGTAATAGTTAACAAAATGGGGGGGGGGTTGATCATACAAAGAAGAGGTTTGGCAGGTGGGAAAGATGCTTAATCCTTCTGTACTTGCAGATTTTCACTTGAGAATGTTTCTGAAGCTATTTTTTTGTACCAGGTTGCTCACTTCTGCTTTCAAAATCTGTTTGGGGAGTGGGAATAAAAAATTGCTGGAAAGTACATATCTAGAGAGAAACTGGCACAGTTAAGCATAGTCTTCTGATCACTAATTTATCCCTGAAATTCCTATAATTCTATCCAACAGTATTATGAGGAAAACATCAGGCTAGCAGCTTGTGTAATTTTCACATCCACCTCAATTCTAAGATACAAAGAAAAACAAATCATGATTGAGATAAAATTGAGACATACAATTTTGTGCAGACATGATTAAGACATACAAAATTATGCAAGGGAGGGATAGAGTCGACAGAGGGATGTTCTTTTCCCTCTCTCACAATACCAGAACCAGGGGACAGCCACTGAAATTGAGTGTTGGGAGAATTAAAACAGATAAAAGGAAATACTTTTTTACCCAGCGGGTAATTAAGCTATGGAACTCCTTGTCACAGGAGGTGGTGATGGCATCTGGCCTAGATGCCTTTAAAAGGGGACTGGACAGATTTCTGGAGGAAAAGTCCATCGTGGACTATAGGCCATGATGGGTGGTGCAACCTCGTTACATTAATAGTAGGCTATTTCAGAATGCCAGGTGCAAGGGAGTGGCAACAGGATACAAGCATCTTTTTGTCTACTGAGCTCCCTTAGGCACCTGGTGGGCCACTGTGAGATATAGGAAGCTGGACTAGATGGGTCTTTGGCCTGATCCAGCAGGGCTCTTCTTAAATCTACAGCACTGGAAAATCAGATTTCTAACTCAGCAGACTATATATTGCCTGGTGTATGGGCTAGAATAGAAAATAGAACAGAGATATATTTAAGGCTCATATAGATATTCATTTCCTATGGGAAACATACATAAATATTTAAAGTCACTATTCAATTAAGTAATAGATCTTGCAATCCACTGCTGTAGGTTCCACGTCAGTACTGTAAAAGCTGTTGTGATGGCGTGCAACCCAACATAGAAAGTATGATGGTGGGGGAGGGTTTGGGGGCAGTTTGGGGGAGGATTCGGGTGAGGAGCGGGCCAAACTTGGGCAGTTTGGGGATGGGAGGATCTTGACATGCCAAGAAGCACATGCCAAAATTCTATTCTCCCTTTTCTCAGATTTACATGAACCTCAGACTTCTGCCAGATAAATACACACTTAGCCAGGGAATAAACTTCATTGGATACAGTGGAATTTACTTCTGAGAAGACATGTATAAGTGTGCACTATTAGTCGGAAATATATGGTATTATAAGGTAGTTTGAGGAAAAAATGTCTTCAACAATTTAAACTCAACAATTCAATTCAACATGCATATTCTCTTGTCATGGAGAAGAGTGGGAAGGCCACAGATGTTTAAGAAATGCTGCTAAGTATTTAAAAAGAGGAGTATTGTGATTGGATTAAATCACCACATTCCTTACAATTGCTATTGTGGAGGTGGAAAACTATAATTTCTATGAGACACGACAGCAATGATGTAGCTTTTAATAAAGTAGAGAAGTCAAAGGCAATGTAAATACGCACTTGTTACTTGAAGGGATATAAGAACAGCCTTAGAAAACACTCTTGGAATATACAGTATAGTGTGCTTTACTACTGTTACTGCTACTGGTAAAGCTCTCCGCTCTATGCCTTTGCTTATCTGCCTGCCTTTGGCATTGTAGAGACACGTACAGGTACTTACATATATAGGTCCTTTTAAGCACCATACATATAATGGTACTTATAAAACTCATTCCACTTAATCCAGCACGTGTTGAATGGTATTGAAGTGGGGAGGGGAAAAGTACAATGAAGTGAAATCTCACTGATCTTCACACATCTAACAGGCCAATCCTATGCCAGGGAAACGCCCGGGTATCGCCAAGTATGTGGGCATGGAGATAACACTGCCATCGCAGAAACCCCCCACGTCTGCTGAACAGACGTCAGTGCAGCAGTCAGAAAGCCACAAACCACCAGTCACAGGGGCTCTGAGGAGTCCCTTAGAGGGCTATATGGAATCTGGGAAGCACAGGCAAGTATTATATTACCCTTCTCACCCCTCTCAACCAGCCTCTCCACTGAGAGAGCAGGTTTGATGCCGTGGGTATCACAATGAGGCGGCCGCATGGGTTGGCCAGGAAATGTTTGGGTCCTGAATGTGCATTAGACAAGTCAATTTTATGCTGATGATAACATAAGGAAAGCTCATGTGCATCATGCTATTTAGTGTATGTTAATAAAGGTACAGTGGTATAGTTTTTTATTCAGCTCTGTCAAGTACCATTTGGGTTATGAATGAACTGCCATTTTAATACTGGCTGAAGAGCTCTTCAAAACAATTTCAGTTACAATGCCTTCTTGCCAACTCTACAAAATTCCACGAGCTAGGAAGAGGCAGGAATTGTATCACTGAATGATTCAGTTGTGGGGCTGTCTGAACAGACCAAAAGGGGAGAAAGGCTGCAGCATTAATAGAAACCTTAATAAACAGATAGTTGTGAAAGCTAGAGTGGAAACTGTACTGAGGAGTTTAGAAAAGCAGCTTGGCTGATCTAATTTCATTTAGTAGCACATTTTGATAGAAGAAAAATTGGATAGGCGGAAGGAGTATGAACTGAGTGATTAGGAAATTGTCTGAGATCAAGAGAAACATTCATACTTTAAAATGAAAGTACAATGTTACTGTAAATTTATATAATACAGGCCAACACACATTTTGCTGTCTTAAAAGTTAGACTTATTCCTGGGAATATTTGGGGGGGCTGATTCCAAAAATGGCATCACTTTTGCCCTATTTTGCCTATTTTTGGAGATACAGTGCAGCCTCATTACTGAATGGTTCAAGCAGCTTCCTTCTGAAGAAACGTACGTAATGGAGCATCTGTTTCCATGAACACAATGGCTAGTGATGTCACCCAGTGCAGTCTGACTTCTGCCACATCCTAGCTACACTGCTGAAATGGACAATGCAATCTGACGAGTTTCTAGTTGTCTTTATTTATTGCAATGATTGATATCCTTGCTTTCCCTCTGAGTAAATGGAGCACTCAAAGAGGCAATGTTTTGGGTTAGTGTTTAAATTAAATTATTTCTGTTAAGTAAGCTTGTTGTTGTTGTTGTTGTTCAGTCGCTAAGTCGTGTCCAACTCTTCGCGACCCCATGGACCACAGCACGCCAGGCCTCCCTGTCCTCCACCAGCTTCCTGAGTTCGCCCAATTTCATGTTCATTGCTTCGGTGACACTATCTAACCATCTCATCCTCTGCCGCCCCCTTCTCCTTTTGCCTTCCATCTTTCCCAGCATGAGCGTCTTTTCTAAAGAGTCCTCTCTTCTCATGAGGTGGCCAAAGTACTTGAGCTTCAGCTTCAGGATTTGTCCTTCCAGGGAGCAATCAGACTTGACTTCCTGGAGGATTGACCGATTGGACCTCCTTGCAGTCCAGGGGACTCTCAAGAGTCTTCTCCAACACCATAATTCGAAAGCATCTATTCTTCGGCGCTCTGCCTTTCTTACGGTCCAGCTCTCACAGCCATACATTGCTACTGGGAAAACCATCACTTTGACTATGCGAACCTTTGTTGGCAGGGTGATGTCTCGGCTTTTGATTAAGTTGTCTAGGTTCGCCATAGCTTTCCCCACAATAAGTAAATGTCTTTTAATTTCATGGCTGCAGTCACCATCTGCGGTGATCTTGGAGCCCAGGAAAATAAAGTCTGTCACTGCTTCCATTTCTTCCCCTTCTATTTGCCAGGAAGTGATGGGAGTGGTTGCCATGATCTTAGTTTTTTTAATGTTGAGCTTCAAGCCAATTTTGGCACTTTCCTCTTTCACCCTCATCAGAAGGTTCTTGAGGTCTTCCTCACTTATTTCCTCAGTAAGGAAGCTTACTACATACCAAAAGAACATTTGCTGCTGCTATTATTATTATTATTATTATTATTATTATTATTATTATTATTATTAGTAATAGTAATAGTAATAGTAATAGTAATAGTAATAGTAATAGTAATAATAATAATATGTTTTATCATTTAAAATTTATTTAAAGTATTATTTTTAAATATGATATTGGGGGAAGACTAAGAGCACAATCTTAACCAACTCCAGCATTGGAGTAAGGGAACACACATTCCCTTACCTTGACCACTCTACTGTAGAATGCAGAAGATGCCCCATTGGCACAGCTATGTCAGTGCTAGAAAGTTGGTTAGGATTGCATCCTAAATAATCAGTATAGGGCAACGAATGTTCTTTTGGCATGTAGTTACGGAAAAACAGGACTAGACATAGTTTCTGCTGCTTCCTTAGAAGCCTTGCTATTCTCAAGGACATGCCAGATAACTGAAGTTGCACTTGGAGAAAATTAACAAAGCCAAGTGGAAATCAAAACAGTGTATGACAAGCCTGACAGCCTAACAAGTCATTAACAACTGTGATAAAGAACATTAAGGAAACCATCTGAACACATTTAAGTACTAATGAATACAAATGTGTGCCATTCTGTATCTACTAATGAGTCTACACCAAGAACTGAAGATGTGATTCAAGGGTTTGTGATGCTTGTGAGGTAGTCTGCTGTGAATTGTGAATGTCTTTGTCCAGAAACAAAGCATCACTGCAGCCGAGGATGATTTTACAAGTTCCATGGCATTTTTCTATAGCACATGCTTCTTTTAACACATCTGGTTTAGGGCGGCTATATAAACACCTAATGCCATTAGAACTTGAATGTCAAGCAAAAATTTACAATTAAGCGAGTATTTCTATCACTTCACAACTAGTGAAACAGACATGACCCAGTGGAGTCCCTGCTTGTATACTGCTCAGAGCACACAACAGTACTCCCATACACTGGCTCCCTGCTTCTTCTGCCATTGGGACTGCTAGTCACAGGGGAGACCAGGCAGTACAAGTTGTACCAATTCCAGAGTTCACCAACCCAGGGAGCCGGGCTTTCTGGTACGACCAGACCAGACAGGGGCACCAGATTCATTGCCTATCCTTGTTTGGATTAGTAGTTGAGGAAGGTCACCATGTCCATCCTTTATATTTTGAGATTACTGGAAATGCCTGACTGCTATCCAAGGTATCTGCCCACACTTGGGCTTGAGGGCTGACACTACCTCTGAGCGAGCTACATGTGCAATTTAGAAATCCATATTCACATGGTTTACCTGCAAAAGAAACAGTGGCCTTTTGGACTATGACCAAAGAATTGCATCTCAGCACATGTAGAAGAATTAAGTACAGTACATAAACAAGGAGGTGCCATGTGTAGTAGTTTCCTGCGGTATTTAGGCAAGAAAAAAAGACATTTGTATCTATTCACACATTACAAAGTACTTGCTTGCTTTCTATATGAAAATATGGGAAAACATGCACAGGATGCAGCTCTAATTTCATTGTTAAAATGCAGATATGCTTTCAGCTTTTAAATTGCTATTTAAACATTTGAATAATGTGGCTGCTTGGTGGGCAGCTCCTGCAATGGAGGGCCCCTGCCATGTGTTCCTTCGTGATGCTCCATTCTGGTTTTACCAGCCAGCAGTGATAGGCAGCAGTAATAATGATGATGGAATCCTCCTGCACTATGTTCAGGGGTGGGCCCTACGACGCATAGCGATGGCCAGCGATGGTATCTGGTAATGAAGATCTGGAATGCTGGACTTAACGTGTGATTGGCAGCCCGTCTGTTCCGTTCCGCCGCCTGCCCACCTGCCACGCGGGCTGCCCCCGGTTGGCGCGCCCCACCGCTGCTCGCCTAGGCACCCGGCGTGCCCCCCCCACCCATCCCCCCGGTGAGCAGGCGCCCCCTCCGGGGCCAGGGCAGCCCGCGCGGCAGGCAGGCAGGCAGGCAGGCGGCGGAACAGACAGGCTGCCAATCACACGTAAGTCCCGCCCAGCGTTCGAGATCTTCATTACCAGATACCATCGCTGGTGGTGGCTGCAGGTTGGTTGCCTCTCCAGTAGAAGAAACACCTGTCTTCTGGTCAAGTGCCATCCCAGCAATGGTGAGGAACTGAAGATGCTCTGGCTTTAATTGTTCTGGCTATTATATATTGGGTTCCATGCAATAGAAACTCAGACAAGGTAGGTGCAGCTTGAACGTTTATTGCAACAGGCAACTGTTTGAAATGAACTGAAGGCAACAGCCCAATCCCTGTATAATGTTAACCCCACCCCATATAGCTCAGGGCTCCTGATTGAAGGAGTGATTAGCTCAACCCCTTCAGCTCTCTTGCTTGGTTTAACCCCTGACTAACCTCTTGCATATATAACACTGGCTATTCAGGACAGAATGCCAGTCAAAATTACTTTTGACTTTGTACTCTATCTGATAGAAAATTGATGGATTTTTGCCCAGGGGAGAGTGCAACAGCCATACATTTTGCTTCAGGATGGAAAATTAAAATGTTTATAGCAGAACTGTTGCGCATGTGTAATTTGTAACTTGCTGAACAGGAAGAAGAAGAAAAAACCCTGAAGAAATTGCTAACTAGAACAGGAAATTCTGGAGATGGAATTATTAAAATGTGTTAATGTGATGTGTTGTTTTTGCTTATTGGCATGGCTGTGGGATCCTCAACTTCAAAATTTACCACTACACCTGTATGGAAGAGCAACTTTGAGCACTATCTAATAAAGAAACTTTATTAAAGTGGACAGCTGATATCCAAAAGAAGCTGTCTGATTCTACTGTAACAGTAGTAAGGATGCTTTTGACTAAAGGAGGCTGTTATTCTGCAGAAATGATGTTTTCCTTTCGGCATATATCCTGATTGCACCAGAATTTTGCATTGTAATTGCCCACATCTCTCTACTACCTGATTGCTATACTGACATATGTTGTCTGTGGTTTAATTAGACTGCAAAATCAGCTTTGTTCCCAACATTAAGCACTGCAGATATACTGCTTAGTTTGTATAACAATATGAAGTATACCCCAAAGAAGAACGCAATAGAACAAAAATCTGATTAGGAACTGTGGTTCTTTACTGCATTAAGTTTGAAGCTATTCTGGAATATAAAACTAGATGCATCAAGCATGTCTTAGAGCCAGAGAGCAATCTTAACCTGGACTTAGGCTGGCACAGTTAAGCCAGAAAAGTTTGGCTGGCACAAGGGACACCGTAAAGTATGTTTGGAGCACTTTTGGAGTCAGAGAGGCCAGCGTACAGACTTGCGCCATCCCCCCCCCGACTCCGAGATTGGTCCAAACACACTTTACGGTGGCCCTGGTGCCAGTCAAACTTTGCTGGCCTAACTGTGCCAGCCTAACTACAGGTTAAGATTGCGCCCTCAGACTCCTCCTGAGACTATCTATTCCAATGATTCCTCATAACAAATAATCTGTGTACTGGAGCTCAGTCTACATGCTCATTTCCTGCTGGGCACAGAGAGAGAGAATATTTTGTCCCCTAGCCCCACACTTATGTAGTCCACAAGTGTTAAAGGCATTTCTTCACACATACAGTGCACATGTATGTACCTGTGGCAGCGCACTTGGGGGGGGCCGCCCTCGTCGGGGGTCACTAAGCGGGATCGCGGCACCGCAGAGGGCCATCGCGGGACAGAGACACGGGAGGCCGGGAAGTAGCTTCTTCGAAGGCAGTTTACACGTGTGAGGACCTTCACATTCATGGATGCCTCGTTACGTCACGGGCACCCAGTCCCCGGCAGTCGTCCCCCCCAAAGTCTCAGCAAGAAGCTCGGCGCTGGTGTTGACCGGCTTCCTTGATGAAGAGCGATGGCCCCCTTGATGGGCTCTTTGGCAATCGCGGGGCCCCGGCTCACAGCCCAGGGGTACCCCCACTGGTGTTCCAGGTGTTCTTGTTGTGGGGCAGAAAGAGGGCTCGTCCGACCCCCGGCCGGGGTCCTGGTGGCTGCTCGCCTCGCTCCCCGAGGCAGCTGGTCCCAGGCTCGCCCGGTTGGGTGCAGCTCCTCCCCCTGGGCTTTGGCCCGGCTCTGTGGTCCTGGGTGGGGGGGTGGCTGCTCTGCCCCCCACCAGTATGCCCCCTAGCTCCCGGTGCCCAGGGGCTAGCCTCATGGCCGGGGAGTACTCCTCGTCCTTCCCTGGTGCGCAGGAAGGTGAGGAGGGCGCCAGACCCCTGAGGGAGCTTCTCTCCTCCGCGCTCTGCTGAGCCTGGAGGAGGCACGTCTGCCCTTGGCCCCGCCCGGGCTCCTTATGAGCCCGCCAGCCGCCAGCAGGAGTCCGCCCTTCCAAGGCCAGAGGCTCGGCAGCCCTGCTGCAGCTGACTGCGGCCTCAGCACCTCCTCCGTGGAGGCTGCGGCCGCTAAGGGGGACCCCGTGCTTCCCTTCGGCATGGCTGGGGTGAGCTGCGCTCAGCCGCCCCACGCTGCAGCGAGCGCTCCCCCAGCCATTGCCGCCTCAACTGCCCCCCTGGGGAGCCAGGACCCGACCTCACTGATCCCCGTGCTGCCCGCCCGGTGAGTGTCTTCGTCCCCGATGGGGGCGCCTGGGCGGAGGCGGGGGCAACAGTACCTCTGCTCAATCAGAAACATGGCTTGCACAGGGTTCATAACTGCATGAAGTGCACATTCAACTCCTTTCATACTTGCACTGAATGTATGGACAGGGCCAGCCCATCTGTCAGGCTGACAGGCATCTTATGCTGCCCTTACACTGATGGAATGCATGTGTACTTTATGACGGTCCCAAACACAAATCTGCCATTGTGCCAGGACGCCACCACAAGTCGTGAACAGCCAATATAGAATCCAGAACCTACAGATTAGGTCGGGGTATCCAAAAGGTACCCTTCTGCCCTACACACTGGCTTCCCATGTGTTGGGAAAAGGAGAACTTTTGACAATGCAATCTGTCCAATTTTGTATCTTTTCACTGGAAACTGACACTTGCTTGTTAATGTATTCAGTTAGAATCAAATACATTCTGCCAGGTTTGAAATCTGTTTAGTTTAAAAATTAAATCCTAGCAGAACAAAAATCCAGTATACAAACTCAACCTAAAAGGAGGGAATTGGGCCGGGTTTATCTACTGTACAAAAGACAAGTAAGACTTCAAGAATTCAGTACATTTTTTTCATGCCTCTGAAATGACTACAAAGAAGTCATAAAACACATCGCTATTCAGTTACATTAAACAGTTTCCGAGAGGCCGAATTCTTTCATATTCTTACACAAAGCTTCCAAAGACAGCTCGGAGAGAACTGAAAGTCCTTGGGGAAATCTAACACCATGCTCACGGCTTTCATTTGGCAAACTGAAATGTATGCTACAAATATATTCTTAGAGGCAATGCATATAGTTCTCCTCTTTTGCAATTTGGGGCACAATCCTAACCAAACCTGTCCAGCATAGATTTAGCTGTGCCAGAGGGGCATGTGCTGCATCCTACAGTGGAACAGGAGTCACGAAGGTCTCAAGGTAAAGGGAATATTTGTCCCCTTTTCTAACAGCTGCATTGCCCTTATCCTGGTGCTAGAAAATAGCTTACAATTGCACTCTTAATGTTTTTTTTGGGGTAGGGGGGTAGGGTTAGGGTTAATATAATATATGCTATGCTTTGCTATGAAAAAGTGACACCTTTTCTTTCAGCAACTTGCAAAGTTTTTACCTGTGCTGATTTCTATTTTGAGCTACTTTGACAAACATATAGTAATGTTGTTACTTGATATAGAGCTTGAATGTGGGATTTCTGATCAAGATGGTGGAAGTCGAAACTCTCTCATCCATTGGCATTGCCATTTCTCAATTCCGCTTTCATCCACACTAGAGTCAAAAAGGCTGTGTATATCTCACAAAGTGCAATCCTATACTGCGCTGGAATGGCGAGGCTGACAGGCCTGCGCCATATCCAGAGCAGTATAGGTGAGGCTGGCACCTCACCCCAGGAAGGTTCATGTCCTTACCGTAGGGGAGGTTCTAGCCTCCCCTATGCGCTCTTTGAATCTGTGCCTGCTAAACAGGAGGCGCCACGGCCCGAATTGGGGCCGCACAGCCTCCTGGACGGGCTTAGGATTCAATATTATGGCTGAATCCCAAGTCTGCCCCCATCCCAGGCCAGCACGCCTGCTGCCCCCGCCAAAAACCCACCCAGAACCGCCCTCACCCTCACCCACGCCCTCCCCCCACCCACTCCCTCCCTCATACCAACATGGCGCCTCCCCTGCACCAGTCGGCTTCAGCTGGCGCAAGGGAGGTGCAGCGTGGGCGCAATGGTCCTGGTTCTGTTGCCTTAGTACTGATGCAGGGTGCCACTTGGCGCCCCCGCTTTGGCAATAAGCGCGCAGTGCTGACGCAACCATGTTGCGTTGACTCTGCACGACTCATTGGATTGCACTGACAGTGCATGTTTTGCCTCTGACTTCTTGATTCTTGGTAGACTCCTCAAATGATTCCAAGGAAGTCTGTCGGTTTGTTACTAACCAAGGATTAGGATTAAACTCTTTGAGGCAAAGAACATTTGGAATTTCAGCAGGGCTGGACTGGCTGTGAGGCTGGTTGAATTCCCTGTCTGAGTTGGGGAAGGTGGCAACTTGCAGGGGGTGCCCTTCACCCTACATTCACCTGCATTTACCCTAGCCCAGGGGTCTCCAAATTTTTTAGCTGGAGGACCGCATCAAATATCTGGCACAGTGCTGAAGACCAAAAGAAAAATTAAAAAAAAATAAAACTTAAATAAATACATTAGAGAGAGAACTTGGATGAATGAATCAATGGGCTCAAGTTCTAGGATTCCTCCAAGCACCAACACACACCACAGAAATATAGTACACACTTTATTCCCCCATCCCATAAGCAGCTTACTTAAATGTCCTGGAGGAAATAT
>JAJKFI010019200.1:0-15210 GCA_029204185.1 Lerista edwardsae | reverse complement strand
TCATCATCATCATCATCATCATCATCATCATCATCATCATCATCATCTTGACTCAGTGATGCAGTGAGTTCTTAAATGAGTGCAGGGTGTCCAGTAGACACTCACAGCTCCTTCACTAAGAACGGCTGCCACATTCATGTTAATGCAAAGAGCAGATCTTTATCTATTTGCATTTGTTGATTTGCTTCCTCCACAGCTCATCCACATTAGCGCTCACTAATTCTGGATTCTGGATTGGGTTGCATGGCAAGAAGTTATGGTTTAAACATAAACACCAAGAGGATTCTTGAAATTATATGTCTATTGTGGTGGTGAAAACTGATGTTGGTAAAACTCACCTCCTGTATTTTCAGTTCCAGAAAGAGTGGACTGGTCAAATGCCTGTCAATTAAGCAATTGACAAATTGGAAAAGGTTACTTCATAGTTTTCCCACAGTTCTTATCAATATTAAATCTGATAGTGAAATATAAGACACTCTCCTAAGATTTTGCCTACCCTTCTAATCCCATGAAATTAATTGGACTGTCATTGAATTTTGAGGATTCTGCCAGGGTACATCTGAGAAATGACTTCAAATGAATTCTGACTGCGTATATACACATCCTACTGCAGAACATGAATCTACCATGTGCTGTGTGTCTCCAATTTTCAATCCCATGTAGGCCAATGAAGTACAGATAATGGACTAAGGTACCCAAAGTGGAATGATTAGCATTCCACAGTAACTATAGAAAAAGCCGTTTCAAGGTGAACTGTGCTATACCCGCTAACTAGGCATGTATTATGAAGGGGAAAGTTACATAATTCGTCGATGATATATGTATTAATTTCTCTTTGGAGTTAACTGGAGATCAAGGACTAACATTTACTTCTAGGACCTAAAAGAGCCTTTTGCATGATGTTCTCTCTTGACAACTGCAGCATGGAGACAATTTGGAAAAAAGCTAAAGGCTTCAGAGATTTTCAGAAGCAGAAGGAAAAGTTAAATTGACACTTGCTTGACTATACCACCCTTTAAAAATTGCAATATTTCTGTTTGTCTGTGTGCACTTTTGCACTACATGAATATAAGACACTGCCAATAATAAGCGGGATAGTGAATGGCAGAAAAGCAGTATCTTAACATTGTAAGAAAGAGGCAGCTTATTAGTAAAATATACTTACAAAGAAGCAGAGCTTTTTATTTGTACAATTCTCTTTTCTCATCTAAATCACTGAATTCATTTCACTCCCACAGGAACTGGTTGTCAAAGATGAACATGAAATTGCTAACTATGTTTTGATGGATGCACAGAATACAATGACCCCCTGTTTGCACAATGTTTGTATCAGTAATAATATTTTTTTATGCTCTCACTGTTCAAAATGTGCTTCAAAGTATTTTTTTAAAATAGCAGAAACCCTCTGAACAAAAAAAATCTCATTTAGTCATCAGAGCCAACTCTAGAAGGATTTGGGCAGGGTGCAAATCCAGGGTGACTCAACCAATGTGAGCCCATTATTATAGCCATATATTAGCCATGAAAGTGCAAGGCTGGGGCAGCTGTTCTAGATGCCCTACCCAAGCAGTGGCTCTACCTGGAATACCCTCTAGAAAGTTAACCTTCAGCACAATCCAACCCCCCTCTTCAGCCGAAGCAAGCCACTCGCGTCATCTGAGCTATGTCACAAATGTGTTGTAAAGCACGTCCACAACAAACGCAACAAGTTGCAATGCTGCAACGATCGCCAGGTATGTCAGTCTGGTAGAGTATGTATGGTCGGGTTCAGCCAGTGGGGGCCATTTCTCGGTGGGGCAGAGGGCAGGAAGGAAGGTGGAACTGGGTGGAGGGAGGGCGTTCCGGAAGGCAGGGCAGCCCAGGGAGTGAGTCCAGCAATTATGCCGGATCCAAACTTGTCCCTGGGCTGTGCGGCAGTGGTGTCATCTAAATGATTTAAGAACAGGTACTCACTTTTGATTGGCACGTGTCGGGACCCACCCACCGGAAGTGACGTCATAAGCCGGAAGTGATGTCGTGGCAGGAAGTGACATGAAAAAAGCCCTTTTTGAGGCCTCAGATGATTTTCAACTGACCCAACAGTTGCAACAGTATTCCACAGCACCCCCAGAACATGTGAAGGAGGCCTGGCATCATGTTAAAACCCCAGAGCAACTCATTTTTCAGTGGCAAGGAAAGGAAAGGCTCCGCTTGCTGCCTGCCTGCCTGCCTGCCTGGCTCTGAGAACATGCAGGCAACTCAAACATGCAGGAAATTCAAACGTTGCAGAGGGCGGAGTCGACAAGTGGGCGGGCGAATGGGCGGGGCCAGCTGTAATCCTAGAAACCGGTACTCGCGCACCCCCCGCGTACCCCCTGCATGACATCACTGCTGTGCGGCCCTGATTTGGGTTGCTGCATTTGCTCAGACTTGCACCTGCTAAATAGCAGGCACAGATCTGAGCACCTCCATAGGGATGACTGGTACCTATTCTGGGGTAAGAGGACAAACATTCTCTTGCCTTGTGAAGGCTCCAGCGGCCTCCTAACCTATCCTGGATACAGCACAGGCTGGCCTCAGTTTGAGGATAATGGAAGAGGTTTCCTTCCTTTGGAAGTTGCTTGATATGAGAGAGTTCTTTAACAGAAGTCCTACCTCCTCACCTCACACTGTGATCACATTCACCTCATAAAAACGAACTAAGGGCCCAATCCTATGCAAGTTTCTGGTGCCAATGCAGCTGCAATGAAGCCCCAAAATAAGCGAACAAATGTTCCCTTGCCTTGAGGAGCCCTCCCTGACTCCCTCTCCACCACAGAATGCAGCACACGCACCATTTGGACAGCTACATCAGGGCTGGAAAACGAAATAGGATTTGGCCCTAAGATGGCAGCGCAAGTGGATGCAATTCTGTGCAGAGGCAGATCTAAGGGTTTTGCAAGCTCTAAGTTTTGCAAGAAGCCTTACCTTGCAGTGGAAATCACTCCTCTCTTGCACCGTTTTAGTCAATCCTCACAGGGAAAAGCAACATCTTGGCGTGGCTTACTGGCTACAGCAGCAAGGGAGAGGAGGGATTTACATGACAGGGTAAGGCTTCTTGCAACACTTAGAGCTTTGCCCTCCCTGTAGATCCGCCTCTGATTCTGTGGGCTGTCATTGTCAACCCAGTCATTTTGTCCATACTCGCACCATACACTAGAAACAAAATATAGCTCTTTTTTTAAGGCTGCCAAACTTCCCTGGTTATAAAACATTAGCTTGTTGTGGAATTACAGTTCCCAGGAGTGGCCACTTTAGCACTGTACTGGAGAAAGCCTTCAAGGCTCTGGTGTGCACTGGATTTTTGGATGAATTGTATATTACAGACACACACACAAACACTGGACGTTTTGACTGAAGAGGGACTGCGCATTTGGCAAATAAATGCAAACACTCAACAACACTCTAGAGTGTGAATAAAAGCTCTCCAGACACCCATAGAATTGTTAAATGAGCCAACAACAGAACTTGATATGAGAATGTGAAATCTTTTTTTTTTCAAAATAGGAGCTATAATACTGACAGAGATACTCGTTTCACCAGATATGGAAACAAGGATCCAGCAATGCGATTATAGTTCAGCCTGTAGCAAACTATTGCAGCTGTCATTTTGGGCAACTGTTGCTGCTATTTCTTTGCCATTTCCCAGGTTTGATCCAACAGAAGAAAATTGGGCAAGTACTCAAGTAATCGGCCGGCGCAAGCAGCAGCGCCAGTATTCGGGCGCTGATGCGACCGTTGGCAGCACCAGCCATGCGCCAGTCAAGTGCCAGCGTTACTCGGTTGGCGTAGGGCCTCTGCAAGGACGTTCCAGGGTGTAACTGGGTGGCACAGCGGGCAGAGATGGCGGTTATGACGCAGTCGTGATGTAGGACGGCGATAGTGCCACAGCCTAACGCCGGTTCCCAACCATGGTGGCCCTGATTCAGGCCGCTCCAGGACATGTTCCTCTGCGCCTGCTATTTTGCTGGCGCAGAACCGAGCAGGCCTATAGAGGTGACTGGGGCTTACGCGGGTGCAAGGGGAAAACCTCCCCTTGTCCTGTACGTTGCTGCCGCCACCTCCGAAAGAATCTTTGGATATGGGCCTGCTATTTTGGCCTAACTAGGCCGGCATAAGATAGGATTGTGCTCTTAATATAATTAATAAAAAATATATTATTAAGGCTATCACGGAAACCTATACTGCTGCAGACAAACTGTAATTTCGCATTTCTTCCACTAGAACCTTCACTAGCTTCAAGGACTGTATTCCTAACTGGCAAAAACAGAGAATACCATTCCCACTATGGGAATCCTAAAAGGTCTCCACAATAGCAAAATTTGTTCCCTTTTCTTGATGCCTCTGCCTTTTAATCAACTGTTCTTTTGAACCGTCAGATTTACTGGAAGTGTAAAGTTAATTTTCAGTCCAATGAGTATGCCACACAAAATATCCTCTGTTAATGCCATTATTTGAATGAAAGTGGCATACAATCAGAATACAGTATTTTGTAAAGACTAAGGGCGCAATCCTAAATCACTTTCCAGCACTGGGGTAAGGGCAATGCAGCTCTGAGTTAAGGGAACAAACATTCCCTTACCTTGTGGAGGCCTCCATGACTGCTCCCCAACTGCAGGATGCAACACATGCCCACTGATGTCATCCGGCCGCGCCAGGAACCGGAACACCTGGATGATTGACAGCCCTCCGCCCCATGGCGGAGGGCTGCCACACCTCCCTGAGCCTCACAGCGCCCGAATCGCTCCATTTCAGAGTGATTCGGGACATGAGAGAGGGAGGGAGGGCCCAGGAGCAGCTTGCCCGTCCTCTGGAGAGGCGGCGCGGCCCGGGCCCGTCTGCAGAACTGGTGGAATGGCGTACCAGGCTGTTCCGCCTGGATGACGCCACTGCACATGCCCCATTGACACCGCTAAGTTATTGCAGGAAAATTGGTTAGGATTGTGCCCTGAACCAACTACTAGCATGATGCATTCACAACACACCCATGAGGTTTATCAGACGCTTTGTTTGTGGATTCATTGCAAATGTCTAGAAATAACTATTAAAAAATATAAAATCAGCCTTATGCCAACAAGATCTACATTTGTTTGCACTGGAAAATTGTAAATATGGATATGTCAGTAGAGACAGCTCTGAAAAACAAGGAGCTTTTTGATTTCACCTTTTGACAGGCAGTATCTGTCTTGGGGGTTGGTGATGAGGCACGCTAGAAATACATTAGCTAGTCTCCATGCAGGTTACAGAAAGCAAACAGATGCTGCTACCAGAATTCTGTTAGTCTGAATTTAAAGCAATTCATGTCAGGAATAATAATTATAAGAAGGGCAGCTTAGTCAATGGCATGGGAAATCGGGCACAAGGACCACAAAACTAGGTGAAGTCTTTCACTTGTCTTCCTTCCAAGTATATATATCTACTATGCAAGGGGACCTGACATCTTTCTGATCATCAAAGGGTCAGTATAACACATTTAGAGCACAATCCTAAACTGAGTTAGGCCAGCATAAACTAAGCCAGCAAAGTTTGACCAGCACAAGGGCCACCATAATGTTTGGACTACTCTCGGAATCAGGAAGGATGGCTCACATCTGTGCGCTGGCCTCTCTGACTCCAAGAGTGGTCCAAACATACTTTACGGTTTCCCTTGTGCTGGTCAAACTTTCCTGCCGTAGTTTATGCCAGCCTAACTCCAGTTTAGGATTGCACCTTTAATCCCTAGCTGTGCAATAGGCATATGGAAGTAAACTTCTGTGGGCATATTATTTGTTAAATGACAGGCAGCCCAATCCTAACCTGCACTGCAACAGACAGGTCAACTAGCCTGAGCCATATCTAGTGCAGGTTAGGAGGTGGGATTTTTTTCCCCTTACCCTGTGTCACACAGCAGCCACCCCAATGGGGCTACTTGGATCTACGCCAGCCAGGAGAGGCAAAATCACCCAAGCTGGTCCTACCCCACTCCTGGGCTCAGTTCACCCTCCCTGTCCCAAAATATCTCCATTCTGCACTCCTATCACTCTCTCCAGCCCCTCCCCCCACTGGCCGCCCTTGGCCGGCACAAATTTACTGGATCTGGGGCTGGATTTGGCCTCTGGGAGTAGCAGGTGCCCATGCACTAGCTCAACCAGCTTGAGAGTAGTTGTGCACGTACTTTACGGCACACTAACAACACTCCCAGGCTGGCGCAAGGGACTTGCACTAGCCGAGTGCGTCGTTAGGGGTACACGCTAAGGAACTGTGTGCAAACATACACTGCTTGTGGTTCCTGGTTCACTCCAAGAACCAGAACTGCACCCTGGTCAGATCACATCAATTGTATATATGTACTGGGTAAGCTGCAGCATGAAATCTGTGTTGACAAAGTAACTAATTGTTGATAGTAAGTCACAGCATATTACAGTGAGATGACTTACAACCACTCAGATGTTGTAGGTGGTGATAACAGTGAATTGTGACTCATAAACTATAGCAGTTTAAACAAACCCACAGTTGGATGCAAAGTTTGTACAGTGAGCATTGTTTTCCAATAAAGCTAACTGAAATCTTGCATAAATATATTTTGGAAAAAAAATTTAAAGTTTAGAAACTAAATATCCAGTAGGTAAATTTTGTATCCAGATCGAAAATGTGGCTGAGAGATGAGAATGAAAATGTGGATGAAAATGTGGATGAGATCAGGCAATGTAGAGACATCTTACCCCATTCATCTTTCATATTTAGGAATATCAAATTTCAAAATTTCCCCCATGATTAAGCTGGAAAACAGTATTTTGTATATTGACCTGTTTTGAATAACCAGAACTTGCTCTGTTATTACTCTATCCCTGCTCTGTTATCTTCCACTTTTACTACTTTTACTCTGTTGTATACGGATCTGTAATCAGTATCAACTTGCTAAATTTCATTTGTTACAATAAGAGGCAAGATGACCTCAGATTCACAAAAACTGCATGATTTAGGCCGCTATCCTAGCCAACTTTCTATCACCGGCGTTAAGGGCAAGGCAGCTTCAAGGTAAGGGAAGAACCTTGAGGTATGCCCTATTGGCACAGTTATGTCAGTGCTGGAAAATTGGTTAGGGTTGAGCCCTTTGTCAGTGAAACCAGCTAGATCTGAATTGAAGAGTCACCTAGTCTTTGAGAAATAGTCGCAAGAGATTGATTCTGAAGAAACCTGAGCATTGAAGGATACAAAAGTCTGCATCAAGTATCTATTAAATACCTGATTTTTATTCTCCAGAGACAATTGCTATGAATTAAAAAACATCGCAGTCTCATCTTACCATATTAACAGCAGAATCCTATTGAGACCTTGTGCTGGCAGAACATACGCAGAACACACGCTCTGCACAGAACACACTCAGAACACATGTAAATGTGCAATAAAGCAGATTGCGTGGTTAAACGTGGCACCAGCAGAAAGGCCTGCACCAGCCTGTCTGGACAAGCAGAAGGCAAGCGTATGCAAGGACAGGTAAGCTCCCTGTGGGCCAATAAAGGGGCAGAATGGGGGCAGGGTGGGGTGTGGCGAGGCAGGGGAGGGGGCACACCAGGCCCATGAGAAGGCGGGAACAGCTACCATGATTACTGCCATATCCTATCCCCCATCCGGGGCCTAATCCACCAAAATGAAGCTGCTCAGACTTACCCCAGCTTAGACTCAAGTAGTCCCATTGCAGCTGTTGGGGCTTTCCCCAGGCCAAGGGATAAAGGTCCCTTACCTCCTTAGCAGAAAATAGTGGAGGCCATTCTGATGCAGACGCATCATAGCGCAGGATGTTAGTTAGGATTCAAGCCCATCAAAGGCAAATTAGAACACCAAAGTGACTACATTTTCCTAACACTCAAGGCAGTATTTTCTCCGACAAAGTACAGTTCTGAATCTAGAATGGATTCTTTTTTAGACCTTTATACTAGTTCCCATGGTAACTTAAAATGAACAGATTGTTCATGCTCCAATAGATTTTTGCTAGCTATCTTCTGACATTCCTAAACTTGGATGGGGATTGCTGGTTTGTTTTTGTTTTAAGCACACTTTATGATAGACTTATAAAGATTTTTTTTCTCGACTGTCACAAATATGTGTCCCACAGGTTTTCCTTTACTTGTCCACATTGGTCTGTACCTTGAATTGAAAACGGTTATAAATATTTAACTTGTGAAAAAAATTAACATTTCAAGTAGTGAAATCTACAGCCCAATCCTATCCTTTCCCCTGACATATCATGCAGCTGTGACAAAATGGTCTCCGCTGTATGCTATGGTTCTGGTGGGAGGGGCAGACCAGGACGCTTTTTCCTTACCCTTCCATAAATTTCCCAATTGCCAATGGGTCTCCTCGGACCTGCGCCAGCTCTTTAGCTGTTTCCTTGGACTTTGGATGGTGCAGGTCTGAGGAGACAAAGGGGTGTGTCAGATGCTTCTAGAGGGGGATAGGCTACTTCAGAATGCCAGATGCAGAGGAGTGACAACAAGATTCAGGCATCTTGTTGTCTCCTGGGCTCCCTGAGGCACATGGTGGGCCACTGTGAGATATAGGAAGCTGGACCAGATGGGCCTTTGGCCTGATCCAGCAGGGCTCTTCTTATGTTCTTATGGTTTGTTCCATTGCATTCCACTGTAAATTCCACATCATATGATATATAACATGGTATTATTCAAAAAACCCAAGATTCTACAATTTGGTGCAGTAGTGGTGTCACCCTCACCCCCGTGCACATCACCCGGTGCGGCCTGCACACCCCGCACAACATCACTGCCTGAAAAGTTTATACGTAATGCTTCCGTGTGGAAATGCAACTGGCTAGCAGTGTGTGTAAAAATTCCTGTGGGAGTCATTCATTTCTTCTGTTTCAGTTGTCTTTGAAATACAGCCTTTTTTCTAGTAACCTTTGACATTCTGTAATAGTCCAGCATTTATATTTTCTCCTGTAACAAAAACCATTTAAGCGGTTTCTTGCCTATGCTTAAGAGAAAGGGTTCTATCATTTTATAGACAAACACAAATTTTTTAAAACTAGCACACCAGTTTAATAATAGTGTGACAGTCCCTCCTAGTCCATGGGCATCAAGTAGACCGTGCCTGGACATAGCCCCTTCTATTCACCTGCTTTGTCCCTGAGTCACCTCAGTACTCTGACTAAGAGCACAATCCTATACTGTACTGGAGGGGCAAGGCCGGCGGGCCTGCGCCATATCCAGCAAGTATATGGGAGGCTGGAGCCTCCCCTATGGACTCCTCAGACCTGCACCTGACAAACAGGAGGAGACCATGCAGCCTGAATCGGGGTCACATGGCCTGGGAAATGGGCCTAGGATTCGGCCTTATGACTGACTCCTGGCCCCTGCTCCTCCCGGGCCAGCACACCTGCCAGCCCACCCATAGCCTGCCCAGAAACACCCTCCCCCTGCCCACTCCCTCCCTCTTGCCCGCATTGTTTTTCCTTTGCGCCAGCCACTTTGGCTGGCGCAGGGAAAGGGCAGCACGGGTGCACTGAGACCAGAGCCGCAGGCAGCACCGTTCTTGGTGCATTAGCACCGATGTGGGGGTGCCGCCCTGGCTGTCGGCGGATCACAGGTAAGCCCAAAGTGGAACAAGGAGGGTGGTGGGAGGGCATGGGGGAGGCATCATGGGTGGAGAGGATGAGGAAAGAATGGGGGGAGGGATGAGTCAGGAGTGGGGTGGGAACAGCAGAAACCTCCTCCTGCGAATCCTATCCCCCATGCAGGCTTGAAAGCCCAGGACAGGTCTTCTCGAGTCTGTGCCAGCAAAAAAGCTGACTCAGACTTGAGAAGCCCCATTGAACAGGCTGGGGCTTTACTTGGGGTGAGAAGGGTACTGATGGTCCCTTCCTCTGAGGAAATGTCCAGCCTGCTCAATTCCAGCACTGGATGCAGCAGTTGACATTTAGCACCTCTGATCCTGTGCTGGACAGGACTGTCAACCAACAATTTGTGGACCCCTGTCCTTCAGAAGCTGCTTCAAAGGACTCTGCAAAAATAGCTCACTGTGAAGATGCTCTTTAATTTGGAAACCATGTAAACAGCCTCAAGATGGCAATAATTGTGTAAGGAAATGTAGTAATCTGCACACAACCAAGGACAATGCTCAAGTCCATGAAGAACCAAAGTGGTTCTGCTAAACATTTTTGATGCACAGCTAATTTCTCTGTTCTTTCAAAAACAGCATATGTTTAACTTACTGATGCTTCTAGCTGCAGTCGGAGGCCAAAGCGTTCTGTTAAATATCTGCTAGTGTTCGGCTCCTTAGTTGCTTGGAAACCTAACCCTCTTGGCCCCATCTCTGACAGGCCCTTTATCTACTTTCAGCTACATATGACACAATGTGATATCTCGATACACATCTTATTCTCACTTGAAATTCTCAGCAGAGAGGTGCCTGGGACAACTCCTGGTTTGAAGCCTGAATGTCAAATGAAAAACTCAGTGGAGCATTAACTTTCTGTCACAGTCATAAAATTCTCAAGCACTGGATGCAAAGTCTGAAGGTAGCAGTACTTCTATTTGCCCATATTCTGAACAAACATTTAGTTTACCTTCATTTAAATGATGCAAAATATTCCGTTTAGGTGGTGATGGTTGTTTAGACACAGACAATAAATATGTGATATTCTATTGTAGGATTTGTCTCAGGGCACAATCCCAGGCGCCCTCTTGCATTGATGCAATGTGGAGTGATGCGGAAGGTAGGAAGGGAGTGGTCTTCTTGGAAGTAGGGAATGGGGAGCTTGGAAGGCATCCCCTGTGTTCATTAAAGGTTCTGTTGATAGTAATTGCCTTCTCCTGAGTCATGCTTCGCTCCACCCACCACAATGTCCTCAGAAGATCCCTTTGCTTCCCCCCCCTCCCAGACTGGGAGGGGGCCATGCGGAATCCCCGCAACGTGACACTGTGCAACACGACATCATGCATTTTGCATGTAGGCTGCTATGCATGTATAATGTCCCGACATTCATTATACTGTATTAGAAGCAATGTGAATTTGTAGTTATTTAAAAAATTCAGCTGCCAGCATTTTTTTTTTAATCACTTGACCTTTTAACAATTCTAACTCACTGACAAAGGCAGCCATTATTAATGGACTTCTTCAAATTGCAACAGATGCTTCTGTATTGTCAAGCTTACCCTCCCCCCAAACAGACAGTGAGATCACATTACTGCCAACCATGCTGTTTGCTTCTCTGTGCAGGAATGGCAGTCAAATGTAATCAGCTGCATCTGGTTCATCTTATCTAGAAAAAATAAAAACTTTTAACTTACAAAAAGGATCAGAGCTTCCTGGCTTCTTCCTTTGCAAAATTACCACTGTCCAATGAAAACTCAAATCCCTCCTGGATTTGTGTCATTGCAATGAATTCAATTAAAATAGTGTATAATGGCTTTGCCCTAAAGCATGCTTCATGTACAGTACTCCAAGGAATTCTTTTTTTTCAGGGGTGGTGGTTTTGTTAACAAAATGTAACCACAGAGGCTGCAATCTGTTTGAAAGAGCCACACTGGTGGAGGGAGTTTATTAATCCTCCCTGGTGACTTTCTGTGCAACACCCCCACCATTTACATTTTCCCTTGTGAGGGGTAAGATGCAAGTGCCGCTGGAACAAAACTACAGGAAGCAACTGGAGGCATGGTTTCAACATGTTAAAAGTCTCTTCTTCCAATGTAGGGCTTGCAAGCCAGATTGCAGCCTCTGTGGCTGCATTTTCTAAAACAAAAGAAAGCATCTTATTGGGGGGGGGGGAGGTCCAGCATACTGTATAGCTCTGAGCTGTTTCTTGAGGAGCCCCCTTTGCTTTTATGCAGTCAAAGCCTGTTTCATGAAATTCAGGGTGCAATCCAACCCAGCGCTGGATTGCACTGGCAAGGCCAGCTGGCCAGCAACAAATCCAACACTGGGTTGGGGAAGCTGGAGCCTCCCCGCAGCAAGGGAACGTTCATGCCCTTACTGTCGGGGAGGTTCCAGCCTCCCCAATGTGCTCCTCGGACCTGCTCCTGCTAAACAGCAGATCGGGGCCCCACAGCCTCCTGGACGGCCTTAGGATTCGGCCTTATGACAATTACAATTATAATTATAAATTATAAAACAATTCTAATTTATAATTATAATTTATAAAATGCACTCTTGGAATAAAAACACACTAATATCGCTTTCTGCACTTCTCACTTTGGAAAACACCAAAATCTGTGGGGGAAAAAACAAAACTATTTTCAAATAGCAAATACCAGCAACAATCAAAACTGAAAACAAATCAAAGCAAGCAGTGGCGTTTCTACAGGGAGGGCAGAGCTCTAAGTTTTGCAAGGAGCCTTACCCTGTCATGTAAATCCCTCCTCTCCCTTGCTGCTGTAGCCAGTAAGCCACGCCAAGATGTTGCTGTTCCCTGTGAGGATTGGCTAAAACGGTGCAGGGGAGGAGTGGTTTCCACTGCAAGGTAAGGCTTCTTGCAAAACTTAGAGCTCTGCCCTCCCTGTAGAAAGCAAGACTAATCTATGTATAGCTTTATCTATAACAGAGCAGCAAGATTGCTAAAAAAGGAACATCTACAATGGATGGTGGAAGACGGACAGTGAGGAGGCTTGTGACACCTCGCAGGATGGGATGGGGGTTCCACAAGGTGGTGATCACTGAGAAGCCCTTTCATGGGTAATTTTCCACTGTACTTCTGAGTGGAACCTGCAGGGGGGCCTTCCTAAAAGATCTTGCAAGATGGGCAAACAGCTAATGCCAGATCCTGGGACAAAGCCAAGCCTTAATGCCCCCCCCCTTCTAAGGTGCCCACCCCAGAGCCTAATTCAGGCCTATCACCCTCGGTGCAGGCATCCCACACCATTCCCCATCTCAGCCTCTTGGCCAGGTAGGGCCAAGCTGAGCAGACAGTGTTGAGCTCTTCTCCCACCAGCAGGATAAAAATAGGAAGCAATGCCATGCAAATTGAAACTTGCACATCACTTCTTTTCCTCTTGTATTAACCAATGGTCTTTCTTCCAGGGCTCTGTGTTTTGCAGAAACCTTGGAGAAAAGCCCAGCTAGCCGGGGACAGGGACAAGGTGAAAAAGTATCTGAGGGCGCAATCTTAATGCACTGTTGGGTCAACGCATGTGGCCAGTGTCGGTCCAGGCTGTCATGAAAGTGCAGTAAGGCTCTGTGGCGTAAAGCCATAAGGCCCTGAACGTGCAGCGTCAGCCCTGCTGTGCCAAAGGCAGGTGCAGGTAGGCTGCCCTTGTGCTAGCGGCCAACGCGGGGGCTTTACTGGGTGGGGAAAAGGCAGGAGGGAGGTGGGGAGGAGGTGGAATGGGGCAAGGGAGGGCAGAAGGTGGGTGATCCCATGGGTGGAGCCGCCTGGGGAGAGGGAAAGAGTCCAGATCCAGCAGTTATGCTTGATCCAAACCCCCATCCCCAGGCCGCTCTGCCCACTCGGATTTGCACCTGCTATTTAGCAGGTGCAGGTCTGAGCAGTCCTATTGGGTGGCCTTTGGCTTACAGTGGGGGCAAGAGAACATTCATCCCCTTGCCCCGCACTAGGGTGCCCAGCCAGCCAGCCAGCCTGCCTGCCTGCTCTAGCCCAAGTAGGATTGGGCTGTAAATCAGCTGAGACTCACATGGGCACTTCCTCTTACCCACCGGCCAACTGGACTTCTGGGCCTGTGCAATCGTGCAGAATGCTATGTAATGGAACACGGGATTTACTAAGAGTGGTTCTTCTACTCGGAGCTAGAAGAAGATCCTGCTCCTATTCACTTTGGATGGGCGGCTGCCACAGTCAAAACCACAAGTATGTGAGTCTTAGGCGTTAGTAGTATTCATGTTCCCAGATCTGTGGGATACATTGTCCTATTGTTCTCAGCCTGTTCAGTTTGAACTCGTTTTTCTCCTTGGCCAGTTTTCAATTAATGCATTGTATGTCCTCAGAAGTTGTTTGCTTGTTTTCACTGAATTTGTATTTTGACTCTGGCTTTTCTCTAAGTGGAAAGGAACTCCCCACAGGTGGAGACCAGAAAGTCAGCTAAATCCATACATTCATGCTACCTTTTCCTCTGTTAAACATGTCTTCTAAGTTTTGTATTTCAAACATTGCAAAAGCTACTTGATCAAAGGCAAGAGTGGGACAAAAGATGTGTGTGTGTGTGTGTGTGTGTGTGTGTGTGTGTGTGTGTGTGTGCATGTGTGCACGCATGTGTGTGCCTGCCTGCCTGCCTATGTGCACACTAATGGGGAGGAATGACTCTCTCAAAACAATTTAAGTTCCCTTAAAAATTTCCTGTCTTCATTCTTTGCGTGGAATAAACTGACAATGTATCTATGCATGTTGCATCAGCATGATAAACTTTACTTATTCCAACTGCAGAAAAGGAAGGAACTTTAACTCTCCTGATTCAAATTGAGTGTTGGGAGTGTTAAAACAGATAAAAGGAAATACTTTTTTACCCAGCAGGTAATTAAGCTATGGAACTCCTTGCCACAGGAGGTGATGATGGCATCTGGCCTAGATGCCTTTAAAAGGGGACTGGATGGATTTCTGGAGGAAAAGTCCATCAAGGGCTATAGGCCATGATGGGTTGGGCAACCTCCTTGCATTAATAGTAGGCTACTTCAAAATACCAGGTGCAAGAGAGTGGCAACAGGATGCAAGCATCTTGTTGTCTACTGATCTCCCTTAGGCACCTGGTGGGCCACTGTGAGTTACAGGAAGCTGGACTAGATGCGCCTTTGGCCTGATCCAGTGGGACTCTTCTTAAGTTCTTACCACCTTACTGGGAAATCACCATAAAAAAAGAGGCCCAAACAAGAAGAATTTTAAAGGATAAGCTGCTGGAGAGGCCTACTTCAAACTTGGTTTCATGAGAAAATGAATCTTAAAAAGGGGCTGAGTGAAGGGGGCGAGAGAGCCATTTCTGGAAAACAATGTAGAGGAACGTTTCAGATAAGTCATGAAATTGTGAGTGGGAGCACCTGATAATTGAAGGAGAAAAGAGAAAAGTGGGAGGAGAATTTGGAGGGTTCTGAATATAAGAATGAAGGGATAAAAGCAGGCTTATCATGGGAAATTGAGATATTTTAATAGCATGCCCTGTTGAAGACACAGCTCACATGGATTCAATTTATATTAACTGCAATAGCCTAATAGCTGGGCTTCTGGGCTGCTGGGGGTGGAGAGAGGCCTGATTTGGAACA
>JAJKFI010019199.1:0-11223 GCA_029204185.1 Lerista edwardsae | reverse complement strand
AGATAGTTCAATCAATCAATCAATCAATCAATCAATCAATCAATCAATCAACCAACAGGTACTTATATACCGCTTTTCAACACAAAGTTCACAAAGTGGTTTACAGGCAAATAGTAATAATAAAGTTAAATGCTTCCCTGACACAAAGGGCTCACAATCTTAAAAAAGGCAGAACACCACCAGCAACAGCCACTAGAAAAGACACTGCGCAGGGGTGAAAAGGGACAATTGCTCTCCCCCTGCTAAATATAAGAGGAGCACCACTTGAAAAAGTGCCTCTTGCCCAGTTATCAGGGGTGACTAACTCCTGTGTAATCATTATACACAAGTTAATTATTGCATGTGCCAGTTTCACTTTGCACTAAAAGAAGACAATTCATGCACTTTATCCATCTCCTGGTGACAAATAATGTACATATCTGCTAACTACCACTCACCTGATGAGCAATTATGGCCACTGTGACTACATGTTGTGGTTCTATATGTGGTTGATGTCTTATTTGGACACATGCCACATCACTGCAAGCATCCAAATGAGAAACGGAGACCAGAACAAAGGAGACCATTAATTGTCACCTCTTATGGAAAATGAGAAACCTGATAATCAAGAAGCAACGTCTAATGGAAGGGGAAAAAAAATTGTTGAATGAGAAACCTGATAATCAAGAAGCAATGTCTAATGGAAGGGAAAAAAATTTGTTCTTTCTGCCCGTTTCTTCACAGTAAAAATAGCCTATGCCTTAGGGGAAAAAAGCCCCAAATACTTCACCGATAAAATAAGCACAAAAGCCCAGTCGATGCTGCATCATCCGTTTTCTCATTTCTTTCTTATCCCTCTCAGCAAATGTAGTCTTTGAGTTATATGCAGTCTCCATTCTTCTTCAAGGAGAAACAAGAGCTGAAAATCAAAGATGACCTGAATGTTCCTAACATTTAAAGTTTTTCATCGTTTAGCTTTAGGGCTTAGATTTGAGGTAACGGATAGATGAAGAGGCACCAACTGACCCAGAAAAGGCCCAAGGCAAATGCTATGTGAGGGTACCCTACTTTGCAGAATTGAGGCATTTTTTAGGCCTACTCAGGAGGTCTAATATCCTCCTGCTTCACTTTGATGGGCAGGTAGGGGATCAGGAGGTGTGAGAGCCCTTACCAGCCTACAGCATTCTTTCTCTTTCTGATTTGCAGCCATCTCTGTCAGTGACGTATTGTGGGTGGAGCCTGAGGAGCAACTTCTCCAGGCGCAGTTCAAAGGGTGGGTGCAATTTTTGCAGTATCAAAATGTAAATAACCTGCAAATATTTTGCGCCCCCCCTTCCAAGTGCGTGGCTGTATGTGATGCAAACAACTCTCGGAGTTGCAATGACGTCACATTACCACCCACTTCCTTATTTGGAGGCTGTCCAACAAAGAGTTTAATGAACAATCCACCCTCACTTCCTGTTCCTCCAGGTGTCGTAAGGAGGCACCTGAGTGGAAAGGAGGGTGGAAGCAAGAGAAAAAATTATGAAAGAAGTCATATGCAGAAATAAGTCTACTCAGAGGTATGTCCCATTGTTAGCAATGGGTCTTACCCCCAGGTAATTGTGCATAGAGCAATGCCTGTGAGTAGTTGGGGATTCAGAAAAACGCATGCTAGAGGTGCTGTATTTTCTTCTCAATAGGCTTGTAAGCTCTTGACATTTGGGAGCTGAAAATGGAACACAGGCTTTTACACAGCTGAGTGGAAACGAGGGTGGAAGCAACAGGAAAAAACAGTATGAAAGAAGTCATATGCAGAAAGAAGTCTACTCAGAAGTAAGTCCCATTGTTGGCAATGGGTCTTACTCCCAGGTAGTAAGGATTGTAGACTTAGTAAAAAGAAGAAAAAGATAACTGCTTGGCAGGATGAACAGAATAATGATCAACCAATACAGTGCATAGATTTTATTCATGAAATACTGGGGGGGGGGGAGAGGAAAGCTGGAAGGGGACAGACTGCTAGCAGGCAGCCGCCATTTCAGTAGCCAGATCAATTTACATTTACATTTAAGTCTACAATCATTATGGCCATCATTACATTTTTTAACACCTCAGACTGCTACAAAACCTTCTAAAGGTTTGTACTTCGGCACTGAATTCAAGACATTTCTTTTAAACCTAAATTTTTTTTAAAAAGCCTAAAAATTATATAATTCATCCCCCACTGTTTCAGGGGCAACAACAGTCCTATACTCAAAACTAGTAATGGGAATACAGTGGAATGAATTTCAATCACTCATTTAATAAACGTATCCCCAGAGTGTGGATGTAAGCAGATGTACTTCTAATTGTTTATCACTTTGTAAGAGATAAGACCCAATCTAACCAATGCCATGGAAAGGAAGATGAGTAGAGCTGGTTGATCTTTCCTTTTCATCACTTCCCTTGCCATCAAAAGGACCAACTGAAGTCTAACAAGCTATCCTTCACAAGCATCACACACTACTTGGAGAAAAAATTTTTTTTACAATACTCCAGATATTCACTCTTTAAAAAAGAAAACAACGGAAGCAGCTTGGCATATCTTTTAGGGGGCAAGGACTCCTGTGACCCTGGGAGTTTGTTACATACAGCAATTACACTTATCATTTCCATTTACCTGTTTTGAGTGTGCCAGGTGCTTTATACATGTTATCCTAATGTTGTCCTTACAACAACTCTGTATGGTGAGTAGCATTATTCCTGTATTGTAGCTTGCTAAAGGCAACCTAGTGTGTTCAAGGCAGAAGAAAGATTTAAACTGGGAAGTTTTGATTGACAACGGGCAGCCCAATCCTAATTAGTGGTGGTGCAGCCAGGCTACATGGCCTGCGCTGTATCCAGAGCTAGTTGGGAGTCAGCTGGAGGCCTCCTCAGGTGATATTTTTCCCTTTATCTTGAGTAATGCCCCAGCCTGCCCTACGTGGCTACTCGGATCTCCCCCAGCTCAGGGACATAGAATTGCAGGGGGGTGCAATTGCATCAGACAACAAGGCAACAAGCTGAGTGTGACACTAGTGGCCAAAATGGTCAAAACCTTGGTATGTATGAATCATACCACCTTCTTTAAAAACCCAGGCGTGCTGTGGCTTCTGGAAATGACATCACTTCCTGTTGTGACTTTACTTCTGGGGCATCATTTTGCCCTTGGCATCAGGCTACACTTTCATTAGCTATGCCACTGTGCCAGCTATTTAGTTGGCAGAGGTCCGAGCAGACCCGTGTAAGGCTGCCTGGCCCAGGAGGGAGGATAGGATATGGCGGAGAAATCCACAGATCCCACCTCCCTCCTGGGCTCAATTAGCTCCTATTCCCCAGCTCCTCCCCAGCTCTGAAATGCCTCCTTCCCACCTGCCCATCACCCTCCCACACCCCTGCACCGGTTGGTGCAAGTCTTACCTCCGCCGGCAGCCCTGGGTTGGGATGCAGTGTTGGCGAAGGGGGAACAGACCTCCCAGCCACCACTGCTGGCTCTCAAATTGTTGTGAACATGCCCTAAGTCACATTTGCTACATTCTAGGCATGAGCAACAGCTGTTGTACCGACAGAGTGCTCCTTTAAGATTGTGTGCTCTCAGGTTCTTAGCACAAATACTACCCCAATTCTTTTTCAACGTGCATTTGTTGACCCTTCTTCAAAGAAGGTCTAGAGACCCTTCTTACAAAGGAAGCCTACAGAATAAACCTGGCCTTGTGCTTTAAACCCAAATCTATCCTCCCAGACATTTGAATACAATCAATAAAGCAAACAGGAGAATGTGCGGACGGGCGGGGAGATTGTCCACACTGCAAACAGGGACAGCTTTCCTGTGGCTTGGTTTACTAGATGATGATCTATTTATTCATCACCCATCTGTGCTAGAAATCTGATTCCTTTTCTACATGAGGAAAGAAGAAATTGCAGTGAAAACATCTCCACAGTGCATAGCGCTCCGGATTGATTTTGCTAATAACGTAATCTTGTGCTTTAGGCATACAAAAGGAAGCATGGGCTGGCAGTCGTCTTCTCAGGCGTTTTAACAAATCCTTCAGCTAATTACTATTGTAAGTAGCCAAACAACCTGTTGATACGCCAGAGAGGACAACTGCCAGCTCGTTGCAATTGGAAACTCAAATGATGAGTTATCTAACAAATATGTGGCAGATGAATAAAGAACAGGACTTTCTGGCACAGTAGTTTTTAGCACTGGAACACACTTTTTAAAATGGCAATCTAGCATGACCCACATAGCTTTATATTATAAATAATAAACAAATAATTATTAATTATTAATAATAATTGGGTCCCTGTGCTTCCAAGGCTGCTAGAGACCTTACAAATAGTATGTGTGTGTAGTCATTTTGCTAGACTCTCCCTAGAAATGGAGTTCAAGGACTATTTCCCCAAACCTTTACAGTCATTCCAGATACCCAGAAGGCTGAACTGGAAAACAAGATTTGCAGTTAGGGACTTCCAGGCCAGACAAAAGTCTGAAACTAGGTTCACACAAGATCAATGGCATGACAATTACTAGAGAAAATCAGAAAATGTGACATTTTAATTTGAGGGTATGAAGATTATTTCATACCACAAATTAGCATTCTAGCCACGAGAGCGGTCTCTCCATCTGGACTGCCCACTACTGTAATTTTCTTCTGCAAACCAGGCAAGGGTGCTTGCGAAGTTTTTTAAAAGCATATTTCAGAAACTTTTCGCAACCCACCAAAAATCAGCTCATAACCCACTGGTGGTGGGTCCCAACCCACAGTTTGGGAAACACTGACATTTTTACAGGAATCTGATGGTTTCAATTTTGATAGCATTGAGAAGTACAGCGTGCTTATGTAAAACACACAAGGTTACCCTAACTGGCCCAACCAGTTGTGACTAAGGATCCAAATAATGTTCCCCATATGAGGTTGTTTTGCTTGGGCTTTCATAGCTGACTGTTCATTTTGTGAACATTTTGGATAGTGAGGGAAAGAGGAGGCGGCAGAGGCTGTTTTACTGGGTCTAGACCCTGTGAATATCTGTCGTAAGCTGCTTTGGATGGCTTCCGAGAAAAGTGGGATAAAAATCAAATAAACAAATCTTTTAATGTGATTGTTAAATATATTGAAGTGAACTGGCTTGCTTTCTGGAGGAAAAAAAAACCCTCTCAAAACAGCCTGTTCCCTCAAACAAAGAGCCAGCTTTGACAAGCAGCCCATTTCAAGTGGTTCCTAATGATTTTGTTGGTTGATTTTAAAGCTTTCTGAGAATTACTCTGAACTGGCCTCAAATAATCTTCCCTTTGATCCACATACATATAAATTAGATGAATTTCTCCCCCAAAACATTCTTGCTTAAAAATTAACAACTGAGATACTTTTGATCAGCCAGATAAAACGTTCACACACAGAGCGCAACTGAGTGCGCTTTCATGACTGATATAAATTATAAGTAGTCTAAGAAAATGAAACATGCTGTTCTTGGCCACTGCCGAATTCAATTCTACCCTTTTTTTGTTTCAACCTCTTTTTGAATTCAGTTGCGTTAACCTCATAACTCATCATTCTCCCTCCCCGCTATTTATAAAGTTATAAATATATGCAGGAAAACCATATGTTTTGAAAAAGCCCTGGCCCTTCATAACTGGCAGATACCCTCGAGATTCTAATTCCAATCTGTCCTCATAGCTCTTTGAGCTAGGGGGGTGGGAATGGGGTCTGCATTTCACAGTTGAAAGAGTTGAAACCAACCTCTAAGAAAATGAATTTTCATGAATGCATTCCCCAAGCTCAGTGCCGCCTCAGGCACTTGAAACTATCAAGGAGAATGGCTCCTTCAGGGTTTAAACCAGAGATTCCAGATGTGTGTGTCGCAATGCGCAAGGGCATCACAAGGCACTCACCAGGGCTTTGTAGGAAGCTCAACAGCGGGAACAGCAAAGCAACCCTACAAAGAGTGGCAGGAGGCTTGACTTAGGCGGGCAGAGCTCCTGCACGCAGTTTTTGAGTTCTTGAAAAAGCCAGCCCACTGTCCTGAGTCTCTTACCACTGTTCGTAGGGTCACGACTGGCCAGAAGTGGCAGTGACATCATCAAACAATTGCATCACGTGCCATCACCACTTCCTTCCAGGTGCCAGCGCATCCCAACAAAGGTGAGATTGGGAAGCGCTTGCTGAGACCAAGTGACCAAACGCCAGCAAGCATGGGGTGAAAACCAAGCACGTATTTATCTACAGTGAATGGCTTGAATTGTGAGGAACTGTTTGTTACTCGGTGGTAAAGCACAAGCTTTAAATGCAGAATGCACCCGGTTCAATCCGTGGTATCTTCACGGAGGGCATAGAAAAATTCCTGTCTGAAACCTTGGAGGGCCACAGAAGGCGTAAACAGTACGAAGCCAGATATAGACTAATGAGTCTTTCTTAGAGTGCAATCCTATATTGTGCTGGAATGGCAAGGCTGACGGGCCTGCGCCACATCCAGCGCTGTACAGAGGAGGCTGAAGCCTCCCCGGCGCAAGGGCACCAGCCTCCCCAATGCACTCCTTGGATCTGTGCCTGCTAAACACAAGAATCCAAAGCCCGCTCCACCCCCGGGCTGGCACACCTGCCAGCCCGCCCACAACCTGTCCAGAAACACCCTCCCCCCCCCCACTCCCTCCCTTATGCCAGCATGGCGCATCGTCTGCGCCAGCCAGCTTCGGCTGGCGCAAGGAAGTCGCAGCCTGGGCACACAGAGACCGGCGCTGCATGCAGTGCTGTTCTCGGTGCATTAGTGTCGAAGCAGGGGCACTTGGCACCCCCACATTGGCGCTAATGCTATAATATCAACACATCATTGCGTCGTCACTAAGGGCAGCCTGGGATTGCACTGCCAGTATAAAACAGCTTCCTATCCTACAAATATACACAAGTTGATATACCAAGCTGTCCATCTGAGTTGACATTCCATTGTAACTAAACAGAATCTGTGGAAGTGAATCCTATTTAATGGTACATCGATATTGTACTGTACTGTATTGGGCCAGAAAACAAGGCTTGAAGAGGGAGGGGATTAGAAATAAAGATGTCCTTTCAGGTCCTTATTACCCTTCTTTTGAGGTGGGATTAACAAAATAAATTATAGGAGCAAAATATACAAGCAATTTCTCCACATTTATGGTTATTACCTTAATTTTATTTTGTCCTGTTTGCTCTTTATGTTTTTGTCTGAATTAAAACAGCAGAATAATTGCCTAATTAATTCGGCTCCTGGACTTCATTTTCAGTTAATTACGGCCAAGTCCTTAACACTTTTAATCAGCCCATTTCTCCCAGTATAGGAAATAACACACTCTCTCTCTCTCTCACTCTCTCTCTCTCTCTCTCTCTCTCTCTCTCTGTGTGTGTGTCAAGAGCTGTTAGCAGCTTCATTTTTAAATATACAGTATCTCTAACAGCATCTTCTTATGAACTCATTATTATAGCCTCAGCTAAAATATATCTTTTAAAACCTTCACTGTAATGATATTATGTTTTTCCTTGTTACGCTGGAAGGAAATGAAATAAAATGTACATTTAATGCATGTTCCTATCATTGACTTCTGCACAGCAGGAAAAACTAAATTCAGTGGATCACTGAGGATAAAGTGTGAGGAGTTAGGGGGTGCACCAGGTGTTATGACACAGTAAAGAACAAATAAGGTTCAGCTCTCATTAGTATGAGTCAGTTGTCATTTCCATGTATCAGAGCTAATACTAGAACTCTTATTTAATTGTGTGAGTGTCATCCAATTTACCCTTGGTTTTTTGCTGGCTACTGATTTGTTGGGTGACCTGTACTATAGTTAATAAATAAATAAAGTTGATGGGAGTAACACCAACCCTAGTGATAACACTGCATTTAGGTTGCACATATGATATTGTAATTTATTCTGTATGGTTTGGAACAGGAGGCGGTCAATCATGGGGTGGCGGCGCGCCAACGTCCCGCACAGGATGATGCAAACTCTAGTGATGCCACTGCCTGCACTGCATGCAATTCTTATGCTTAAGCACACATTTCACCCCCGAATTATCCACATATGTACAATACATGCAAGTATCCCTCTAAGTAACATCTCAATAGAAGAATGCATTCTATCAGGATATATTAATTTAAAATATTTATATCTTGCCTTTCCTCTCAGAAAATGTGATGCCCAAGTAGCTAGCTAGCAGCAATAATGAAAATGTTATAAATAAAATAAAATCACAAAAGGTAAAAGCAACAAAACAGATAATAAACACTGTAAAAAAAAGCAGCAGTAAAAAACAATAAAAAACAGCAGTAGATATTTATTCTCTCTCTCTCTCTCTCTCTCTCTCTCTCTCTCACACACACACACACACACACACACACACACTGGTTGTTTGACGGACATGAATGCCATAATTGCATAATTCTGAAAAGGCTGTAAGAAGAATATTTTTTTTCTTTATCCAACAGCCATCATGCATCATTTCACTATGACAAAACATGAGCATACCAGTTGCCTTTACGATAACTGGTGTCTGACATTTCTACTTACCTAGTACAAAAACAATGTTTGATTTCTTCAGCTCTTCTGTAAAATCTAAATGAAATTAAAAATCATTTTAATAATTGTTCATACTAACTTTCACAACTGAATGAAGGCTCCTCTACAAGTAGGTTTGTCATGTTTTTGCATCTGTCTTTGCAACTTGAACCATTCTCATCTTCAAACAGCAGTTCATGGGCATTTTACTTGCCTAGTTTTATAACTGCTATTGTATTCATGATAAAAATATATTTCATGAGATCACTGACATATCTATACATAAATGTTCTTGGAATAAAATAGTGTAATGTGTCACAATTTTTTTTCTTGTTACAAAATCACTTAAATCTGTCTAAGTTCATATATAATATTCTGGTCTCTAACAGAAATAAAATTCACAAAAGAGCCATCTGAAATCTGTCAACATTACAGTCAAAAGCTTTAATCCTGGAAAAGTAGAGGGCTTTGCCCAGTGATGGGATCAGCTAATGACTTGGGGGAACGCTGGGCGGGCAGCAGGAAGGCTGGGCGGGACTTCCGGGTGATTGACAGCCTGTCTGTCCGGGTCCACCGCCCGCCGCACGGGCTGCCTTGGCCTTGGAGGGGGCGCCCGCTCGCTGGGGGGAAGGGTGGAGGCCCCCGGGTGCCAGAGCGTGCAGCGGCAGGGCGCACAACCCGGGGGCAGCCTGTGCGGCGGGTGGGTGGGTGGCGGACCCGGACGGACGGGCTGTCAATCACCCAGAAGTCCCGCCCAGCCTTCCTGCTGCCTGCCCAACGTTCCCCCGAGTCATTAGCTGATCCCATCACTGGCTTTGCCCGATACTCAGCAAGATTCATATTCTGGAAGAGCAGTTCTTCCTCCCACTTCCAGCAAAGCTGCAGCCATATTCATTTCAACGAAAAAGGCTGTGAGTACAATCCTAACCTGGAGTTAGGCCAGCACCGTGAGGCCAGCAAAGTCTGGCCATCACAAGGGCCACCGTAAAGTACGTTTGGACCAGTCTTGGAGTCAGAGGCCAGCATCCTCCCTGACTCTGAGCGTGGTTCGAACAACCTTACAGTGGCCCTTGTGCCAGCCAAACTTTGCTGTGGCCTAATTTAGGATTGTGCCCTATGTAAAACTGCATAGAGCTCTAGCACCAGCTAACCTTGGTTACTGGAATGGAGCCACAATTTTTCCCCGAGTAACAGATGAGGTAATCTTTTCAGGCAGTAATGTATGCCTATATTTAATTCTCCAAATTTATTATTTTGAACCCCATTTATATCAGATATTTGAAACTGCATGACTAAGCTGGATAGCAAAGGGTTAGTGTTAGGGCCATTCATGGAGCATGTGGAGGAATTCTGCCACTGCAGCACTATGAAATAAGGATGAGTAACCAGGTTCCACTACTTCCACTAGATCCCTCTCTTAAGGCCAAGTTCTACACCCCACAAGCTTGTGCAATGCAGCAGCACTGATGGAGCGCACACTTCATGCTATGGTGGGGAAATGACCATATGGTCCAGGAGAGGTAAGTTAAAATCTTTTTTACTTTCCATTTTATTTTACTTTTACCTTCCCAGAAAACACCTGGCCTTCAGTGGGTCACTTCTGATCTATGCCAGCGCTTATGGTAGCGTTAAGTCCAAGGAGACTTCTAGGGGTGGGCCCAGGCCAGGAAGAGAGGATAGAATCTTGGCTTGCACTGCTGCTGCTGCTGAGATCCTTCTATTCCCACCCCTAACCTGACCCACTCCCCTCGCCAAACCCGCCATGATCATCTTCCGCTCCACTCTGCTGACTTATCTGTGGCAGCAGTGCAGGACAAAAGAGGTCCAGGGGACTCCAGCCATTTGTCCTGGTAGCTGCAGCCTGCAGAATGGCGGAGCAACTTTTGCACCATCATTTTGGGACTTAGGCTGGATAATCATGAGTTCCGTCAGCATAAGTCGCAGATAGGATTGGGCTGATATGCATTACATTAGGCTATTGCATATTTGACTGTAATCACAGTACACCAAAGGTGTGGGAACTGTGGCAGTCTCACTTGTTCTCATGCCACTGGGATAATGACAACAGTTACGAACTATGTGCAAGGATTAGCTCATGCCATGATTCCTCGCCATACTAAAATTGACCTCTTTGGACCGGGACAATGCTAGCTTGAAGACGAGCTCCAGCATGGATTCACAAATTAGCAGGTGAGAATTTGTCCTAGAGGTGTCTGCGTGCACATCCCTACCACTATCTTGGGCAGAAGATTTAGTCGAGAGGGTTAATGCCTCCATTTGCCTGAAGATAAGAGCTGAAGATCTGAAGGTCGCCAGTTCGGGACAGCCGGAAGTCTCTGTGAGCGGCAGACCTCGTTAATTGCGGCTGATTAACAGCTGAGCTTCGGCTGCCTTGTGTGAGGGGGAGTTGTGCCGAAGTTCAGCCGCTTCTCTGGTGGGAGCAGGGAAGCCGTTTATCAGCCAGCAAGAAGACAAACGGGTGGCCAGAAAGAAGGACTAAATCCAGAAAGATCCGTCTGTATGTGTGTAGTTCGTGGAAGATAGAACATTTCTGTATAAATTGTAAAAACCTTCGGGTTTCTGAATAAAGTCTGCCCATGTAAACCACCTTGAGTTATAGTCATTAGAGAAATCTGGTGACCTAAGAAAGGCGGTATATAAATCCAAGTATTATCATCATCATCATCATCATCATCATCATCATCATCATCATCATCATC
>JAJKFI010019198.1:0-12131 GCA_029204185.1 Lerista edwardsae | reverse complement strand
TTCCGGTTCCGTCGCTGGCTGGCTGGCTCCGTTTTGTTTTGTTTGTTTTGCTCCGCCCTTTACAACTTCATATTTACATAGCATTAATTAAGCTCATTAATTAATAAAAAAAGCAATGGGTTCCAATATGTAATTTTTTTTCTTTTGTTCTGGCAGGGGTGGGGGGTAACGTTGGCGTATCTAAATATATTTTGGGGTAAAAGTTCCCTGACCCCTGATCTAGCCCAACCCTTCTGCTTTGTGCAGGCAACTATTACAGCAGCCCGGACAGGTTGGCCGCCCAGCCTCTGCTTGAAACCTGCAGCTGCTTGAAATGCTATGGTGCTGATTCAATTTCATCCCCTTGTAGTTGCCAATTACTTTTTGAAACATGGGAGGGGCACAAAATCGCCTATATAACGTCTAGTTCAGCGGCGTCATGCAGCCGGAACGCTGGGCGGGAGGAACGGGTGAGCGGCAGCGGGGGCGGGGAAGATGGCAAAACGGAGCGGTATGCAACGGGCGGGCTGCCGCTCACCCGTTCCTCCCGCCCAGCGTTCCAGCTGCATGACGCTGCTGGTCTAGTTGCACTGAAATTAATTACTCCTTGCTTAAACAATCTTTCTACAGCTATCATTGGCTGCCGTCCTATTTTACTGAGCTCAGCCAACTTGCTTGCTCTTCACTTTTACAGTTTCTTTTAAAAATAAGTATTGTTGTGCACTAGCTAGAGGATTCAACATGATTATTTCTTTCCTCTTGGTAGTTTCATGCAGACTGATATTGTCATTTCTCAAAGGCATATGAAGCAATATATTTTTCAATACTTGCTGACTTGCTTTCAAAGCCATGGCTTTAGTTTATAATACTATAATTATTGCAGGTAAGGACAGTATTGGCAAAGACAGTCTGCAGCTTTCATTAGTAAATAAGCTGTATTATCTCCAGGGCCACTGAGACCGGGAATTGGGCCCAGGGCAAGATTGCCCCCCCCCCACTTTCCTACAAAACAGAAGTTACTACATTGTTAAAACAAGTTTTTAATTCAGTTTTAACTAAGCGAGAGCAAAATTGAAACATGCAGCCCAATTTGATGCTCTAGCAATGCAGAAATGGCCACCACTGTATCCTGTAGGGCTGGGGCAGTATCCTGGAGTCTTCTCAGGGTGAGAGAACAAATGTTCCTTTATCTTGTGTCAAGCTCTGTGGTTTGCAATGGATCTTCTTAGATTTGGCCTCAGCACCAGTGGCATGCTCATACCTCCAGCACCGAACTTTAACAATACCCAGTGCCAGCATTACAAGTGTATCTTACTTTAAGTAGTGCTACCGCATTTTTTCCTCCAACTCAGCAGGATCCTCCTCATTTGCTTTTTCTTCTAATAATAATGCATGGGTATCCAAGGACTGGCTTGCATTATCTCTCTCATTGCGATGTGATGATTTTGAAACAAAGCTCAGGTGAAATAAGCATGCCTGGTCTTTTGAAAAAATGTTTCTTCCCCTCTCTTTTCTCTTCTGTACTTATATTTTTACTCCATACTGTTAATTTCCCCTTTAAACAATGCAGAACACATGCAGACTTGATCCAATGTCACGTGTTGTAGACACACACTAAATTAGAAGAAAGGTTGGAGCTTACTATTGGGACCTGAGAATTCTGTGAACTGGGTGACCTACTGCTGCAGCCTACTAGTTCTTGTCTCAAGGTGCAAGTGTCACTTTTCCATGTCTGAATTGTAATAAATAATACATGTTGGTGTTTTTGTAAACAACCTGGGCTGCATTTCCACTACAGCTTTAATCCACTTGCAATGTACGTCTCTATTCCCCCAGTGCATTCTGGGGGTCTGATTTTTTTTTAAGAATCTGAGAGCTTTTAGAGTTACCCTTAACAAACTATAGTCTACAGAATGCATTGGGGTCATAGAAGGACACTGAACATGGATTAAAGTGGTAGTTGAAAAAAAGCCTGGATAGGGTGCGGTTGAGGAACACAATTTCATAAGAAATTTGTTTTGTACTATAATTCATTTTGTCATGGCTTGGGCCCTGGGGATTTTGTCGTCGTCCCCGCCCCACCAGAGGCAGATCTAAGGGAGGGCAAAGCTCTAAGTTTTGCAAGAAGCCTTACCTTGCAGTGGAAATCACTCCTGCACTGTTCTAGCCAATCCTCACAGGGAAAAGCAACATCTTGGCGTTGCTTACTGGCTACAGCAGCAAGGGAGAGGAGGGATTTACATGACAGGGTAAGGCTTCTTGCAACACTTAGAGCTTTGCCCTCCCTTAGATCTGCCTCTGCGCCCCACCCCTCCTCAGGCTTGACTATCTCAACAATTTGTTTCATATTGGACCCATTTTCCAATGTCCTCTGCCACCTTGTAGACCTGACTTTTGGATCTGCTGGGAGGACGAGGCCAACAATGGAGCTCCAAGACTGTGCAAGATGCAAGAACACTCAAGATCAGTCTTGCGAGATCTTGGGAGCCTTAAGATAAGGGGGGAAAATAGGGCAGAGGGGGATAGAAGGGGTAGTGGGAAAGGTGGAGCGAGGAGAGAGAGTGGACATAAGATTGGAAAGACAGAAGGGAGCAGAAGCTTGAAGGGACGCAGAGAGAAAGGCCACCAGGGCCTGAGGGAAAGTGGCACAGGCCAGCAAGGCCTAAAGCAGAGAAGAAAAGACAAACAGAAGAAGGAAGGAAGGAAGGAAGGAAGGAAGGAAGGGCCAATGGACCACCACTACCCCACTAAGCTCCTATTTAGTTAAATGGGCTTACTTATAAATTCACTGGATTACACCTTTAGTCATGACAACACATAACATTTCCTTTTAGCCAAAATGCGGATTATTTGAATATGTAGAATTCTGACACAATTTAAAAACAAATTTGTAAGGAAAGCACCGAAATGATTTTACATTGTATAGTCACACCAAATGTTTAGACAAGCAAAAGGAATACAAAAGCTGGATTGTCAGTATTTAGGGCAAGAACATGCAATTTTTAAATAAATAAATAGGACACACTTAGATGCATTTGGTTTTTGTAGCTTTAAATGTAAGGCAAAGGTTGCACAGTTGCCCATACAAGTACAGTATCTTTATCTTGCATAAATGGACAAACATTTGTTGGACGTTAGCCACAGTAATAAATCAGTTTATCAGGAGACTTACAGTCATGATAAGCCCCTTTTCCTGGAAATACTTGACCAACGGAACAGCATTCTGCTTGAAATTTATCAGGCGTCTCTGTGTTGCTTTGAGGTTATCATCCGGTCTCCCCTGCTGATCAGCACGTTTCATTAGCCGTTCTTTCAACCGCTGATTTGAACAGGACAAAAATACCACCAAATCGGGGGTACAGATCTGTGAAGAGTATTAATAATCCAAAGATTAGTTAACGTATTCATATTTGCTTCCTATATGCTCACCTTTCTGTTAGAGCTAAATAGCAATCTTGACCACAGGATTTATACTTCAAAATACCTCAAGGGAGCTTCAATACCTCAGGATTTCTCATGGAAAAATGAGAAATTTTGTAACGATTTACAAAATTTGTAATGGTCATGATTTGTAACGTTCTAACTTCTGTATATTCTTTTCTTTCAGGAACTTAAATATGCAACCATGTGTGATAAATCACTGTTTTTGGATGTATTGGAGAGGCAGGCAGAGGCAAGAAGAACCTCTTTTATCCCTCTGCCTTGCACTCTGCCATGTACAGCTACGGCTTGGCAAAAAATACCAGCTCTGTCATGTTAAAAAAATGAAGTTAATTTTTTTTATCTAACTTCCTTCATCTTTCAATTTGAGGGCTGTTTCACACAAATTCAGTCCCAGCTGGTCATAAAACCACAGGAAACTGTACCATCTATGAACACAGGAATTAATATTCTGTGTTCTGAACCCCAGAAAATAGATAACTCAGAACGCCCAACCTTGTCGCTCAAACAACAAGGTGGCCATCAATGATGGTGTTATGCATGTCTCCTGTAATAAGGGCTCTTCATAATAATATGTTGTACCAGATAGAAATAACCATAATTTCACTGGGTTTATTTTGCCACTGCTGTGTTAAAAGTCTTAATACAGATATTTACTCTTCACTCTCTATGATGGGGTAATTATGTTTTTCGAAACTATTAAATGGCAGTTGAGTTAAGCTGTCACAAATAATTAGCTGGGTGATTTGAGTATGCACAAAAGGGACAAAGTATTCCAATTAAATATATAATTCAAACACTAAGAAAATGGAAATTGTGTTTCATACTGTTTATTAAGAAGATGAGGTCAGAAGACATACAGTCATCTCATATGGAGAGTAACATCAGCATCCTTAAAATTGAGAAAGGAAGCATTTAAAAAATGGAATGGACTGCCTAATAAATACCGGCAAATGTTGCCATTACAAAAGCAAATGCATTCAAAATTGATGTGTGTAATTAACTGGGGAGAATTTTGTATCAAAGCAAAGAAAGGAGAATAAATGATGGGTAGAAAATCTCTTTCAACAATTGTAAGTAGGGCTGACACATTTACAATCCAATCCTATTGGGGCAGCCAGTTTCACGATACAGTGACACCGAAAGGGCCACCCAGGGTAAGGGAACATTGCTTCCCTGTAGATCTACTTGATCTAAGCCGGCTCACTCACAGATTAGAGGAAACCCATGTAGGAGAGTCAGGCTTCGGATGGTGGTTAGGATGCAATGGAGGATTCCTTTGCCATTCCCACCCCCTCTTTGCCCCCCCTCATAATTCATCTTTTTAGTGGAAAAACCAACAGTCTTCTCCATCACGCTTGGGCAGCCCCATCCTATGTCGGGGCAGTGCCAGCTGTCTATGCACTACCCCAGCAATGGACTTCACTGCCAGCAGGGACCGCACGGCGACAGCAGAGAGGCCAGCACTAGTCAGCGCTGAACCTCTGCGCCACCCAGATTCCGAAGAGAAGCAATAATTATTCCAGCCACTTGAGTGAGAGGTGGCAGAACTGAGCGGAGAGTGAGCATACCGGAGTTGGATCAGACCTGAGAGCGGAGTGGGGATAGCAAAACAGAGGCTGGCGCAGATCCAAGTAGACCGAATGGGGCCACTGGGGCTCCACATGGGGTAAGGGAACTGAGGAGACCTCTGGCTGCTGCTCTGCTGCTCTGACCGCACAGAATACAGCTGTACTGCACGGCACTAGGGCAACATAGGATTTGGTCCTAAGACTATAATCTGATCCCCATTTACCTGGAGGTAAGCCTCATAGGCTATACTAGGACTTATATCTGAATACACGGGATTGAGCTCTATGAGTATTTGACTCTTATATGCTTGTACAGAGATCAATATGATCACAAATGAAGAAGGTCCCCCACAATTGGTTATACAGTATCTATGAGTATACGGAAATATTCTATGGAAGGGCTAACAGGTGTTCACCAGGTCAAGCACTGCCTGAGAGTTCCATGTCCAGCAGAGATGCCACCTGGCTGAGTTGACCCCCTAATCCTCAGTAGTACCCGATGCATCAACAGGGGGCAGAAGGTGCTGACATGAGTGGCCAGTGCTGAACTTTGCCCCACAGCAGCCTGGTACCAGCACTGTCTAGAATGACCAACCAGGACTGCCAACTGAAAACAAAGATGCACAAATGCGGCACATCTGAAAATTGGAAAGAATTGTGATGATTTCGAAATATTCACAACTGTAAATTTGATAATATAATACCAAGGCCCGTTTAATTTTCTTTTACTTTGTCATGTCTGTTTAAATAAACATCTCTCAACCTTAAACTGAGCCTTTTCCATATCTGACCTCCCCTTAATTGTAACAGAATGCCAGAAACTTGTAAAAACAAGGCAAGAAATGCAGAATGATCTTAAAAGGCAAGGTTCAATGCTAAGGTTCTCCTTCTGTATATGGCCACAGACTGCAATGCATTCCTTTAAAATCGTCTTTGCCCTTTCAGCCTGCTGTAATTCCTGGAACAGATTATTATGGCCTATCCTAGCCAGGGCTGGTGCAGTTATTAGGCCAATGAGGCACATACCTTAGACCTTTGAGGGGAACAGTTTTATACAGATTAGGTTTTTTTAACCAATGTAAAAAATGCAACTAACCATTTTGTATCGTTAAGATAAAGATGCAACAGTGCTATGGAATACACTGTAAGTCTTATGAAAAAGAATTCTATTTCAGTTAGCCTTGCCTAGGGCACAAAATAGCCTTGCCCCAACCCTGATTCTGCCTAGAATTGGGCCAAGACACACAGGGGATTACCACAGTGGAACAGAGGTCTGCTGCTGTAAAATGGTTTCCAGCAGTGCATGCAGCAGTGCGCCAGTAGCCATTTTGACACCTCGGATTTAAAACCTGCTAAACAGCAAGCATAGATCCAAGGAGACCCATGGCAGCAGTGGAGGCTTTCTGCAGGGTCAGCAAACAAAAGTTCACTTAGCCCTTTCTGACTGACCTCCCTCACCCCCACTGTGGATACAGCGTATACTCCATTGGCAAGGTTGCCAATGGTGGGAGGTCTGGATAGGTGGGAGGTCTGGATAGGATCCCACTGTTCATCTAACTAACCTAGACCATTCTACATATTAACCTAGATAAGAGAATGGTTTATTTACGAACAGTACAAGTATGTATGTGAAAATCCATGTAATTGAATTAGCATTTAATAAGACATTCATAAAGCAACAGCCCCTTTCTCATACTAATTTCTAGTATCTTTCTAGTAGGTACTAAAACAACCAGATTCTTAGATTGTCTACTATACTAGTTTTTGCACTGATTATGAGTGCAATCCTAAACTGGAATTAGGCCACTTTGAGCTAAGCCAGAAAAGTTTGGCCAGCACAAGGGCCACCATAAATCGTGTTTGGACCACGCTTGGATTCAGGGAGGATGGCTTATGTCTGTGTGCTGGCTTCTCTGACTCCGTGGTTCAAACATACTTTACGGTGTCCCTTGTGCTGGCCAACCTTTGCTGGCTTAGCTTATGCTGGCCTAACTCATTTTAGGATTGTGCCCTTCGTTTTAATCCAATAATTAAAAATGTGCAATGAAAATTCCTTTTAGTTTACTGGATACCCATTTCAGTTCTAACAAGTATCAAAGGGTACCCAAAAGACGTCTAGCATTCAGAAGTTTGAAATTCAAGACAGACTTGTTTGTGACCATTCTTTGTTTTGGAGAACTGAATCGCTAAAACAAACCTGCTCAATGTCATGTGTGTTCCATCTTGCAACTGCATCTTATCCATTTTCTACTGGAAATTACTTTGGTCCTATCATAACAAACTGGTCCTTTTTCAAAATATTTCATCACAGCTGTCCTATGATCAACAGCTGGACAAAAACGTCTCATCCTGATACTTTGGACTCATGACTATCCATTACATTTAGACTTAAATACAGTCAGGATTTACCCTCGTGGCAGACTAACAGCCCAATCCTAACCAACTTTCCAGCACTGACATAACTATATCAGTGGGGCATGCACTGCATCCTGTGGTTAGGGGGAAGTCACAGAGGCCTTTTCAAGGTAAGGGAACATTTGTTCTCTTGCCTTGGAGCGGCATTATGGCTGCCTCAGTGCTGGAAAGTTGGTTAGGACTGGCCCTTAATCTTTTCAGTGATTAGCAAGAAGGGTCTGGTCTAACTCATCCTGAAGTTTTAAGTTGATTACCAGAATTTGTGAGTCTCCTGATCATATGCCAGGAAGAATCACAGCACAGAAGCCAAAAGCAAAGCCAACACCAGAGGGAAGCTAAATAGTTTCCCTAGAAGCATTTAGTAAATGGGATTTGGCATTATCTATGCAGAGTGACAATAATACATGAGGTATACTAAGCTACAGTCTGCATACACAGACTTAAATGGATGTTTTCTATCAAATTAAATGGATGCTATCACTTTCATTTTTATTTTTATTTTTACAAATATCAACCCCATCTTTCCCTCAGGCCCAGAACAGGCAATAGCAGTTTCAAAATACAAAAGATTAATAGTAAGAGAGAAATTGAAAAAAAGGCAAACTATCGAAGATAAAGGAATAGGGAATAAGAGGGATTCACAGGTAACAGAGAGCAAAAATTGGGAAATACTGTAGACCTGTTGTTTGTTCAATGGGTTGCAGTCATGCATGGGGACTGCCCCTTGGGCAGCCTTCATTCTGCAAGCTATGCATGTTCACAAAACACCTCTGTAGGGAGCCCTGGTCACACAGCTGTACAGACAGTCGAACTAAAGCATCTGGATGGAAAATACCTAGGCCAGTGATGGTGAACCTTTTGGGCTTGGTGTCTGAAAACATAGAAAAATGCTTAACTTGACTCTGCTGGCGTGTCAACTCCCCTCCAAAACAAGAGAGAAACAATTCTTCATATGCATTTATTTAAAAATACTAATAAAATGTCTAATCATGTGTGGTGCTGTGTGTTATATAAAGAAACATCAAATAATTACAAAAATGAAAAAAAAATGAGTAAAACACAGGGTGCAATCCTATCCTGGAGTTAGGCTAGCACAGTTAGGCTTGCAAAGTTTTGCTGGCACAAGGGCCACCGTAAAGCGTGTTTGGATCACTCTCAGACTCAGGATTGTGCACATCTGTGTGCTGGCCTCTCTGACTCTGAGAATGCTCCAAATGCACTTTATGGTGTCCCTTGTGCTGGCCAAACTGTACTGGCCTAACTCCAGGTTAGGATTGCGTTCTCAGTTTTTGTCAGGCATTGGTGAATGCTCGTGTGCCACCCCAAATGTTGTGGTGTGACACCTTTGATACACGTGTCATAGGTTCACCATCACTGACCTAGGCAATGTCTCTCCCCTACATGTATCCATTCTATGCAAAATGAATGGCAGAACAGGGCTAGAGACATGGGGGGGGGGAGGCCCCATTAAGTTAAGGAAAAGAGGGGATAATTGAGAAGAGGAAAGGGATCAAGACATTATGTAAAATCAGGAAAGTAGGGAAAACCAAAAGATGTGGGCAAGAAAGTTACAGATCAAAAGAGTAAGGCGGCCAGAGCAGGGGGGCAGAATAAAGACAAGAGGCAGAAAGAGAGAACAGGTGATTGGCCAGAACAGTCATGCACTACATTTTTTAGCTGCTGGCCCACATACACAGACCTACCATGAAGCAAACTGAAGGCTTTCAGGTGGCCAATTCAGAACACCTTTCATTAGCAGCAGATGCTTATGCCCTCCGCCTCTGCTCCACACCCCTGCTGTAGCACTCCCACTGCTCCTCTGATTGCTTATTCATCCCATTTCACCAACCCTTTCTCTATTCAACACTGAGCACGGACTTGTGCCACTCTGTCTATTCCTTTCTGGTGGAGTAGTGGTACATTTTAAAGTATACGTGTTCACCATGATGCCCCCTATAGTCACATCTTGTTAAGACACAACTACAACAAAAATCAACTGTAAATACTTTCATTACAGTGTTTTCTTCCCCTGTCACTTATTCCTACTTTGAACTTTGTAATACTTACAGAGCAATCCTAAATTGTCCTGGGTTGGCAAGGCCAGAAGGGGAGCCTCCCCGGGACAAGGGCACATTCATCCCCTTGTCCTAGGGGAGGCTCAGGCCTACTATTTAGCAGGTGCAGAACCTAGGAAGCCACGTGGCCTGAATCAGGGCCACACGGCCTCCTGATGGTGCCTTGGATGCGGTCTAATGGCCGCGTCCCAACCCCAATCTCCTCCCCAGGTCGGCACACCCACCGGTCCGTCCACCCCTGCCCACCCTCCCTCCTTCCAGAAACTGCCTTGCACCAGCTGAGTTTGGGAGGCTCTCCGTTGGCACTCTTGGGCCGACATAACTGGTAGCGTCAGCCTGAGAGCCCTAGCGCTGATATGGGGGTGTCACTTGGCGCCAACATGGGGGTGCCGCTTGGCGCCCCTACCTTGGTGCTAGGATGTTGGGATTCTACCTTAAAGATTTAGTTCCTTCATCTCAAACTCAAAGAGTGCAATGCATTTGTTTTAAAAATTAAAAATGGGATAAAATATCCCAAATATAAATATTATTAAAGTGCTAGCCTATGTGTAAGGTTAATAAGCTCCACTGAATACAATGGGACAATTCAGTCCCAATATGCGTAAGACTGTGCTGTAGGATTCTTGAATTTCATGTAATTCCTCCCGCAATTCAAAAGTGTCTAAAATCAAGCTCCTTTAAAATAAAAGATGACACATATTAAAAGAACATCATTAAAACTTTGATTTCTTTGTCACTTTTTCACTTCCTGACTTGTAAAGGTAACAATAATCCCCCATGGAACCTAGGCGGGATGTTGTCAAGGCTCATGATTCATCAAAATCCATTAATGTTTGTTAAGCACTTTCAGAGCATCATCGATGCATTCCCGATTGCACATAAAGTATTCATGGAGTGTTAAGAATTACCACTTTAATCTGATTTGACTACTCTTTGTAACCTTTTTATATCAAGCATGTTCTTTGTTCTCAGTTGAGTAGGCGAAATCAATGTGAATTCTTAATCATCTTTGTATCGGATGGCTAAATTTTACTTTGATAATGCAAACAGGATAAGCTCTGCCAATAGCAGGGAGAATATGCTACTAGCTTGGCATTTTTTTTAGTATGAAGGGACAACATGCAAGGTATTTATCTTTTTCTTCCAGATATAGGTGGGACGTCAGTATTGGCTGGGTTTGTTCTGGGACTCCCTGTTCATACCCAAAAATGTGTTGAATAAAGGTAAAAGGTAAAGGTTTCCCCACAACCGAATGGTCTAGTTGTGACCGACTGTAGGGGGCGGTGCTCATCTCCATTTCTAAGCTGAAGAGCCGGTGTTTGTCCTAGGACAAGCTTCCGTGGTCATGTGGCTGGCATGACTATATGCCAAGGCGCATGGAACACGGTTGAATAAAAGCAGTTAAAACAAAACAGAACACAAGTCAAGTCAGGCAGTCAATTAGAACTGCTATTTCGCAGCTCACTCTGAGAAAAGAGATGCTGAAGAATGGAATTCAAACTTGATTAATCACTTCCGCATTCCATTGTGTAGTGAGCCAGGGCAAAAAAAAGGGGGTCATTTTTCTCGGAGCAAGCTGCAAAGTAATAATTCTAATAGTCTGACTCCCTAAAAAAGCAATTTTTAGAATGGGGAATGTAAAAGGATGTGGGTTTTCCCCCTTCTCCAGGGATCAGCAGGGTTCTTCTTATCTGCAGTGGCCATTCGTGATGAGTCTAATCTATGGATCAAAAAAATCAGTGTATAAAAATGATGGACCTGTATAAGAAAGAAAGAAGACACCTGGACTGCACTCAAAATTGTTAAGATATACCCACACCATACAGAAAAGTGAAACAGGTCCTGGGTGAGTTTGCTCATGTGGGCCCAAAGGTGAACATCTGGCCCCACCCAGACTGAGGGCGCAATCATAACCTGGAGTTAAGCCGGCACAGTCAGGTCAGCAAAGTTTGGCTAGCAACAAGGGCCACCGTAAAGCCCGTTTGGACCACTCTCTGAGTGAGGGAGGATGGTGCACATCTGTGTGCTGGCCTCTCTGATTCCAGGAGTGGTCCGTACATACTTTATGGTGTCCCTTGTGCCGGCCAAACTTTGCTGGCCTAACTGTGTTGGTTAAGATTGCGCACTGAGTCGCACGCTTTGCAGTGCCAGAAATGGTGCAAGTTAGCCGACAGTCTTGTGCTGCTGATGCTTTTGCTTCTGGGTATCCCATCTGCAAATAGGCGCATCACATAGAGGCCCCAACATTATCATAGAACTTCTAGGGAATGTTCTCGTTGGGTGACGGAGAGTGAGAGAAGGAGGAGCTGTCACACGAGTCTAAATTTTTGCAGCAGTTCTGCTGTCTCCCACCCTCCTCACTGGCCAATGTACTTTCCCGAATAGTCCCTGCAATAATTGCAGTGTTATTTTTCTTATTAAAACATATTAAATACAATAAATAACGTTTTTCCCAGTCATCTGAGGAAGGTGGGGGAGTTGCTGCTGGTTGCCCAGGAAACGCAGAGAAGGTGGCGGCATGGAGGCCCAGAAAATATGGATGCAGATGTGTAGGCCCAATAAGCATGAGGAAGGAAGGAAGGAAGGAAGGAAGGAAGGAAGGAAGGAAGGAAGGAAGGAAGGAAGGAAGGAAGGAAGGAAGGAAGGAAGG